>BFEA01001086.1:20275-36597 GCA_003427395.1 Chara braunii
AAAAAAAAAATCTCCGACATCTTGCAAATTTCCTTTCCTTCTCCACAACGAAAAAAATTTCCGGAATTAAATAATCATTCTATAGTAAAATTACAATCTAAATTTCAAATTTTCATTCCATCTTAAAAAATGTCATTCCAATTTTAAAAATTTTCATCTTACTTACAAACTTTCATTCCAAAAATAGGGTATCCCTTCCTATTTGGACTGCATGTTAGAGATGGAATGAAAGTCTGGATGAGTTCATGGAATATTTTAATTGGACTATCATTCTAAGTGAGGATTTTCGGTCATAAATAGGTTAATCCAATCTACATTAGAATATATTTGTTGTAGTAGAATGAAAATTTAATTAAAACATTTCATAAACTCGTCTAGACTTTCATTCCATCTTGAACAAATAGATGTAGTTGGAAGGGAAAGCTCATATTTAAACGGGAACTTATCAAATAAAACTGGAAATTTTAGAATTGGACGAACATTGGAATGATAATTTATAAATATGAAGGATTTTTTTTTTATGGAATGTTTTTTCAACTTTCATTTATCGTGGGAATTTTTCTGTTGCAATTTGGGCAGCCTGTGGGACTCACTGTACTGCACTTAATTCAAGTGTTCAGCACCGCCCCACTTACACTTGAAAACAACGCTTGGAACAACTTCAAGAGTTATTGGATCCATGCTAGATTATTCAAGAACTCACTTTTGACGGGTGCTCTTTGAATTTCTTAGAGTCTTTAAGTGTGCCTGCCAGCGAGGGCGGTTTTTCTTTTTAAGGGTGATCGACCCGACCCTTCACGAGCTCTTCAACTTTCAAGAGTCGGGCTCCAGTCTGGGCTGACAAACCAGCTTGGCACCGTGGTGTAGCATGCATGACCTAAAACAAGAAAAAAAATAAAATGAAGAATCCTTCATGAGTAGGGCTGTAGAGAGAGAATAAGAGCCTCATTTGACACCACTTGAAAATACTTGAGTTTCAAGTGCACACTAAATGAGAAATTGTGATCAATTTACACTAACTGCATTGACTCTGGAGCATCTAGCCCGACTGGCCCCAGAAGCCCCCCTCACTCACCCGCTGATATGGTTGGAAGACCGATTCTGGACAAAGGGCCCGAGAGGCCCCAAAGCAGGCCACATCATCCTACGTCAGTTGTCTGTCAAATCAGCCTTTAAAATGCTCAGACCCAAGAGACGGCTGAGAGACATAGTCAACGACAGATGGGCACCTAAATGTGGATCGCTCCCTTCTGACCCCAATTAAATGGTTCCAAGGACAGAAGGCAAAACCCATGAAAATCACTTTCCTACAGTGGCAAATTGCCCACCGCTGTCTGCCAACAAATGACTGGCTGACCGACCGTAGTAATTTATAACAAAAAGGTCTGCTGCTTCCATGGTGCCAACGATGTCAAAGCCAAAGTTTCCCCTTTCCACAAAAGGGCGGAAACCATCGAACACATCTTCATGCAATGCTTGATCGCCCAATTCATATGGAGATGGTGGGATCGCATATGGAGAAAGATGGAACCTACAATTCCTTGACCCTGGTCTTGGCAAGCCATATTGGCCGGCCATTGGCCACACGCAGAAGCAGCCACGACTTTCGTAGAGAATCTTTACAAACTTGGAAGGAGGGTAGTGATATGGGCCCTTTGGTGGTAGAGATGCACGCTGGCTATGGAAAAGGTGAGAGTAGAGGTGCCAGAAATCACTTAACAGATTCAGCAGCATGTACAGTTCGAACTCGCACAAAGATGGCTAGGTGTGACGCGCAACCTCACGCCCTGTGCTGTCTTTCATTCGGAGTGTTAGACGTGCGGAAAGAGGCCCAGAAAAACAGCAAGATGGGGTGTGCCAAGTATTTTTGGGAATTTGAGTGTGGGGACACAGACAAAACTGAAATCCCCTGTGTTGGTCCGACGAAGTAAGTCGATCGTTTTTCACGCGGCGCTAATTGCACGCGGAGGTTTGGTGGGAGAGGAGGGAGAAATACAAATTCAATCCAGAAAATATTGTCGGACTTCCGATCTGGCTACGGCCCGTCGTTTAGAACAGAAAGGCTTCGGCACGCCTCCCGTGTCTCGTTTCTGTATTAAGTTTCGTCGTCGTTCACTGACCAGTTCTGAATCCGACATGGAGGGTCTTAGTCGCGTCGCTCTATCTCTATGTTCTTCCTCACTCCGCACTCGGTAGTGGAAACCCCTGGTTTCGTAGCGCTCAAAGCGCTGGCATTCGGTGCATAGAGTGCGCGGCCAGTGGGGTTCTACTGTCGTCCACGGGATGACTATCAACTCGTTCAATGGCAATAGTATCGAGTAAAGTGGGAAGTGTGTATCGACAATGACAAACCCAGCCTCTACAAACCCTGAACAACGGTTAGTCGGAGGGAAGTAGTATCGTCCGCCGATCTGTGCGACAACTTCTCGTACGTCCCACTCGCATACACGTGTCCTATCCTCGTTGTAGGGAAAAAACCGTGTTGATACGGGAGGTACGGGAGGCTGACGACTGATTGAAGGCTGCTTGTCAGTCCACATGTCAATCAATTGCAAAGATTCCGAGACGCCGCCAAGGAAAAACACCCGCGTAATCACAAATCAATCCTTTTTAACGGAGAAAGAGGGAGAAAACGCTCATCAGCTCAATCATGCACGTAACTGAGGGACCGACCCGCGACTCAGGTTTAGCAAGCCACCGTGGTGTTGATTCTAGGCGCCTTGTTTCTCGAGGCTGCCCTGTAGATCGGTTACAGATGTCGGGCAGCATAAGGCAGATGGCATGCGCAGTACATTCAGAACTACAGATCTAAACACTCTTGCATTCTCGGACAAAATCCCACCGAATGCTGCGCCTAACCAACACGAAAAGGCAAGCATCCCCATACATACGTTCACTGTGGAAGGTGCGAAAATGACAAGGATCAGCCGTGGGAATTGCACACATGCATCCATTGTTCACAAGACAAGAGGATCAATTCCTCGACGTATGGGGTTTACCCAGGAGAATAATGGAAGAGTTCCGGAAGACGTTCTTTCACACCGGAAAGCACACCGATTCATTCTCATCCAAGGGGGAGACAAACACCGAGACACATCATCACTCAAAGATAGAGGAGAGAGAGGGAGACGAGGAAGGAAAGTCGAGATAGGAGATGACAAGATCCGAAAGGAGGAAGTTCGGCGTTGCCGCCATGCACTCACGCAAGAGATAAAGATCCACAGCAACAAAGGCGCAATCGTCGTTAATTCCAATATGGCCCCAGGCCAATCACTCACTCAACTCCAATCATTGATCCCCATGCCCCCACCGACGATCCCGGCCGTCGCGTGCTAACTCCCACCGCTGCGATCGTCACCCCGCCAACAAACTCGACGAGGTTTGTCAAGATCCCACAGTCCGTCGTGGCGATCAAGCGCGCAACCGGCCAGCCTATCGTCAGCCCGACAGGACTTTCCGACTCGCATCCAAACACTCTGCCTAGCCACTGCTTCCCGAAAGTTGGCTCACGAGTCGAGAACGTAAGAGAGGTTTGCGGGCGTGTTTGCGGAATTTATAGCAGCGAGGAGGGAGACAAGGGAGGGAGGATGCAAGGGGAAAGTCGAAGTGTAAGAGGAGAAGCAGGAGGAGAAGACTTTGAGAAGAGCGCTTCGTGGAAGCCATGTTGATCCCTCTGAACTCGGCAATTGGCCAATCAGACTCGTCGCGCAATAGGCAGATCCTACCGTACCACGCGTCTGATTGGTGGGCCAGAGTAATCGAAGGATCGACCGGACTTCGCAAGCTTTGCTCGAAGGCTCAAAGGGCGAGAAAAGAAAGGCGCGAGAGGTAGCGCAAGACGGGTCCAAGATTCAGATGATCAAGAAAGGGAAACGGGCGCGCAGAAAGAGCAGAGCGGGAGAGAGAGAGAGGGAGAAAAACAGTTATGAGGAGAGAGGAAAAGGAGGAAGGAAAAAGGAGCGCGGGAGAGAGCGATGCGGGGGACAGAGAGGAGAAAGTTGTGCATGCGCGGCGCCGTCAACAAAAAAAGAGAAAAAGACACCGAAACAGTTACAACTTGCCTACATCTTAAACCAATTCAAAATTGAAATCACCATATCCGCGCGCGAAAGAGCGACGCGGGAAAAGAAAGTCCTACGCCTATTCGTATTCCCGCAAAATTCCGAGAGTTTTCCCCAACGCGACCGAGAACATTCACACGCAAAAAGGACACGTCAAAGTTCCGCTTATCCCGGAATTCCCAACTGCCGGGCCCAATTCTCAGTGCGCTCGCTAAGGCGCACGTAAATTCCTATGCATTTTCCGAATTGCAAAAAGAAAAAGCAGAACCCGGGAATCGTAAAAGCTTCTGAAAGATGGGGGCCAAAAACGCGACACCCGAAATCAAGAAAACGAAACAGGGTTTTTATGGGGTGGGTATGATACAAGCGAAAAGGGTACGAAAGATAGCACGGGTTCGGGAAGTAGTTCGTCACATATGTAACGCGCAGGGGGTTCCAAAATTATGCGATCTCCTGATTGCATGTCATGGAGGAGAAGGAGAGAGGGAGAGAGAGAACAGAGTGATGAATGAGGAACCAAGCGTATCAACAAGCGATCCATCCAGAGTCCATGTTGACGCCATCTTCAATTGCCATCGTGGTGCTGGAATCATCGATGGTCGTCCAGGTGACGCCATCATCGTCCGCCGGTTCTCCGTGTGCTCTGCACCCCAGTTTGTCGCCGCCCGTCGAATCAGAGCGTAGGTTGACGTCATCGTCGTTGGCGTGATCTTAGCGAAGCTTACTGATTCGTGCCGCTTTCCCCTGCTGATTAGATGAAGAGAGGGGGGGGGGGGGAATAGTCAGGTGATCGGGATCTACCGCCTAGTTGGAATGGGCCAGTAGAGGCGGTACATGGAGGGGATCTCACGGGGACGACAGGGAGGAAGTGGGGGTAGGTAGCGATTCATCCCTTCTACCGTCACCGGAAGCTCCTCATATCGGATGATCCGGTGAAAGCGAGGAAAGTGATCGCCGCTATGAGGGAGGGAAGCGAGGTAGTCGCGATAGAAGGTGGAGAGGGTGCGGAGGAGCGCCGCTCGAAAGAACTCGTAGTGGCGACAGGCGGGGATTGTCCCCGTCGCCACGCAGTAGGCTTCTACCACGTTGCATCGCTCCCATGCAGCGTTGAACAATAGGATATGCCAGCCGAACGTGGGGGCAGCGGGCTGAAGGGATGGGTGGGGGTAGACGGTAGCGAGTAGGCGGGTAGAGTAGAAATCGCGGAAGCGATGGGGAAGGAAGGGATGGAGGGGGAAGGTGACGGGGGTGCGAATCTGTTCGAGGGTGAGAAAATTAAAGGGACGGCGGGATAACGTCCGAGGACGAAGGCCTATCGCCCGCATCGGTACGTGGGCGAACTGGGGGACGGGTGGGGTTGGAGGAGGAGGGGGATCTGCTCTGTCTCCGTCGCGCGGTACTTGGGGCGGCGGTTGCGGGGTCGCCATCTTCAGGCTTCGGCGGCTCCGGATTCCTGGTCGGATCGTCACTGATGCACAGGCTTGTTCCGCTGGCTAACTCCAACTGGCGCTTCCCGGTGGCAATCTCTTCCCGCTTGCGTGTGGCCTCAGGGTCTTCCGTCTCCGTGCCCGTGCGCGCGGCTTCCTCCGGCAGGGCTTCCCACTCAGACCCGGTTTCTTCTTCCTCCTCTTCTTCTTCACTCAGCTCGCCTTCGCTATACTCACTATAGCTTCCTTCCTCCGACGTTTCCTCGTCGTCGTCAATCACCACTTCCTTCGCCTTCGGATAGAAGGCGTGAGGGATGATGTCGTAAGGCTTCAGATACTCCTGCCGTGATGGTAGCGTATCTTCGTCCCTGGGCTCCTCCAAGCACACATTCCACTAAAGGTACGGATCCAACGACCGCTTGAGAACGTACGGAGCGGGGCTGTCGTCACTTTGCGAAAAGATGTCGGGCGAGAGATCGTCCGCCAATTGCACGATCGGCGCGATGAGCTCCTGCGCAATCAACTGGCGGCGACCCGGTCGTACCGCTCCAAAGAGGAAGCCGAGAAGATCGCCCTCGACGTTAGTCCTCCAAGCTTGTATGATGAGGAGTTCCAAATTTTCGATCCACGCAGGATGCTCGCTGTTCTGCGTTCACGTCACCTGTACTCGGGCCAAGCAGAAGGACAACTCGTTAAAAGTTTCGCGCCACAGTCACCAATGCCCAGGATTAATAAGTGGGACAGAAAGAGGCTCGAACGAGAAGGAAAGAGAAGGATGAAGATCGGATTGCCAGAAGGTGGGGAAAAGGGAGGGAAGACCGAAGATGGAGAGAGGAGCGAGGGGGTCGGCGTGGTTCATTGGGGACGTGGGAAAGGAACGAGGGTGGGGATTGCAACCGGCGACTCGCGTGGGGAACGGCGGATCTTGTCAAGATCCGGTGCAAAGGTCGGAATGAAGTTATGCCCTGGCCGGGAAAGACCGTGCTGCCACGCGTTGGAGACCTTCTCCATCCATTCCCGCAACGAGGCCAAGTTAGCGGTATGCCACCGTGGATTGAGTGAACTGATGTCGCCGCTGAAAGCCGCAACCGCGGTGACGTGGCTCATTCCGGGAGCCGCTCGTCGATGAACTGCTATTACGTCCGCCACTACCACTGCCTCTGAGCTCCCTTCGAATCGAAACGCGGCGGCAACACACACACCCACGTCACAGAAGAACTGCGCCAAGCGCCGAAGATCAGTATTAAGCCGTGGATGACGAACTTGCCGAATTTCAGAGATGTGGCCACGTGGCTGCAACAGCTGTTCGTCAAGAGCCCGCTCCGTGATGAAACTCATGGCGAGGTCGGAGAGGAAGACGAAGGGCAGGAGGGGGAGGGCGGAGAGAGAGTTAGATTGTTGTCGTTCTCCTCGCTTTCAGAGGAGGGAGAGGGAGGAAGATGAGCGGGAGGAAGAGGACGAAGATAGGAGGTATGCTAGACGATGGGGACAAAGCTATGGCTGGCACTAGCCTCAGGCGCAATGCGCACCCTGTTGGCGCCGTTAGGACCGAGCTCGACAACGCGAAAGCAGCCAGAGAATCTGGGAGCGAGTTCGTGGCCGCGTGCAAATTTACGTATCTGCACTAGGTCCCCTAATTTATATTGATGTTGGGGCCCATCATTTCCATTCCGAGCCTCGCAGCTACGGACCTGCCGACCGTGGGCCCGATCGGTCATCCTTTGTCTTTTTCTGGCTAGCTTCGGGACGCCTGCTCCATTAATTCGGTGTACCTTTTGGCCTTGGCCTTGAGGGCTGCACGCGTGTCTCTACCCCCTGCTTCGGCAATTTCCGAGATACCCCGGTAGTCGACACAGGGGAGGCTATTAGTACGAAGCTGAAAAGGGGTAAACCCCGTGGATTCATGAGGGGTGGCCCGGTGGATCCGGACGATCTGATATACGATCTCAGGCCACGGACGCGTGTCGTGTGCCGCTAAATTCCTGCGAAGGGCGGTTTTAATCATACGGTTGGCGTTCTCAGCCAACCCGTTCGACTGGGACACGTGGGGGGCCGTATGTCAGAGCGTGACGCCCCTTCGTCCGAGCAGTTCCTCTACTTCTCCCTTAAACTCGGACCCATTGTCGGTTAGAATTTCTTCCGTATATAGATGGGTATAGAGAAACCGTTCGATGTACGTGGCTATTTCTGCAGCTTTTCGGGTCTTACAGGGATAGACCTCGATGTACTTGGAAAAATGGTCTATTAATACTAACAGGATAGAATATTCACAGCGGTTTGGGCTAGGTGGCACGTCGATATCTGTTGTGTCCATATTGACTCGCTGGAAGGGGCGTTCGACGTTGGTACTATTGTGTTTGGTCCCCGTATTGGGGCGCGATCATCGGCACAGACCAGACAGTTGGCGACAATGTATCTGACATCATGTCGTATGTTGGACCAGACCATCGGTTCTGGTCTATAGTTGCCTCCGTGACACGTATCGCGAAATGAGCGGCTTGTTCTTCGTGAGCCGATCGGATCCAATCATATCTCTGGAATGGATGGGGAACCGTCAACCACGAACCCGATCCGTCAGTTTTGCGCTTCTCCAAATGACCGTGGATCCACCGATAGTCCCGAGATCTCTCAGTTGCCCTACGTCTGTCGTGTTTGGTGAGGTGTCCCAGTGATAATCCCGCTAATTTCGCCAATAAAATTTTATCCGTCCAAACCTCCGCTCGTCGGTATTTTTCGTCGTATTCAGGGTCGTCCGTACGGGCGGCCTCGAAACGAACCTCCGTGGGGAGTTTGTTCGTTCTACACAGGGGGCACCTCCATTCCTTGCTATTCGTTCGATATCGAACGCAGGCCCCGTGCGCACGATTGACACACGTGGCACATTCTACCCAATCGAGAAACCCGGTTTCGAAAGGATGACAGTCGACCCCATAAACCCGTGCAATACACGTACAAAAGTAACAGAATCTATCGGGGAGGGTGGCAAAGAAGGCTGAGGAAGTGAGAGGGGCAGAATTAGTAGGAGAGGAAGGGGTTGCATAGACAGGTGGGGTAGTCATGATGACAAAGGAGGAGAGATGGGACTGGATTGCAAAGAGGGTACAACAGACAAATTGGTCCTCGTGTCACTTACTGCTTTGACAAGATTTCCACTTGGCGGTACCGAGGCCCAACCTCCTGTTCGGGTTCGTTCCACGGAATCACCTCGTCGCTCTTCGGAACTCGCTCACTGGTGCAGTCGTGTCAGTCCGTCCGCATTCCCGTGTCTCTCGTCCTTTCAATGACGAATGTCAAAGTCCATGCTCAGCAGCACCGTTGCCCATCGCCCGATCATGCCAGAGTAGTCCTTCGATTTCTTCAGAGCCACATGATCGGTCACCAAGGTGAACTTCCGCCCGTACAAGTAAGCAAAGTGGCTGATTCCCCAGAGTGCCGCGTAGCATTCTCCCGTTGGAGCAGCGTAGTTGCGCTTGCAGGCTGGCACCGATTTGGACGCATACTCCAACACGCTCTCGAGTCCACTTGGTCCTACCTGGGCGAGGATCGCCGAAATTGTCTCTGGCTGCCAGGCAGTAATGAGAACAAAAGGCTTTTCGGGATCCGGTCTTATATGGACCGGAGCTGAAATGAGAGCGTCCTTGAGTTTCGAAAACGCTTGATCACACTCCGGCGTCCAGATCAACGACTGATCTTTGCGCAACAGATTCGTGAGGGGTCCCGCGATCGCCGCGAAGCCCTTGATGAATTTTCGGTAGTACGAGGCGAGGCCCAAAAAGGCGCGAACTTGCGTGATAGTCGAAGGCACCGGGGCATCTCTGACAGCTGCCACCTTCTGCGGCTCCAGTTGGAGCCCCTTGTCTGTTACCACGTGTCCTAAGAAGGAAATGGTGGTAAGAAAAAACTTACACTTCTCAAGCGTCACTTTAAAGCCCGCATCTCGTAACGCAAGCAGAGCCCATTCGATGTGCTGCACGTGTCCCTCGTAGGAACTCGAGCACACCAGAATGTCCTCCATGTACACAATCACGCAGTAGTTGATGATGCTCTCCGCCAAACGAGTCTTTCGTACGAAATTATGAAAAAACATATTCATGGCTCGCTGAAAGGTCGCGGGGGCGTTGCAGATACCCATCGGACATCGAATCCACTGCCACGTACCCTCAAAAAGCACAAACGCTGTTTTCAGACGATCTTCTTCTCGGACAAGAAGATGATGGAACCTATGGCGAACATCAAACTTACTGAAAAATCGGGCACTCTCAATCGCATCCAACAACTCATCAATCCGGGGGAGGGGGTACACATCTTTGATCGTGATATCATTCAATTTTCGATAATCAATGTAAATGTGAATCCCTCTGGCCTTTTTAGGCACGATTACTACGGGAAAAGACCATGGACCTATAGCAGGTTCGATCCATCCATAATTTAGCTTCGAACTCCTTAATCCGCTGAAAAGCGGCCGCTCTCTGAGCTGGCGAGTATCGGTAAGGAGCGCAGTTAATGGGTGGATGTTCTCCCGTGAGGATGGCATGCTCGATCACGCTAGTCAAGCCGATATCATTATCATGCACGCTCAGCACCTCTGCATAACCGTTCAAAACATCGATTAATGACTTTCGAAATTCCGTGGGGACGTGGCTCGGTAGGGTGATCGTTGATTCCCCCGGAGTCTTAAGGGGTACATCGATCCAATCACCCGGCCGCTCCCGTTGATCGTAGACACTCGAAAAGACAGAACCACTGGTGCGAACAGAGAAGACAGTTCCAATCATCTGTGATTCGGCGGGGCTGATCATTTCGGTTTCTTTAGTTTCGGTGTCAGTTTCTGAGTCGGCCGAAATCTGCTCCACGGTCAGTCCCGTCAGGTCCGCCATCTCCTGCATGAGATCATGCACGTCATCTACCGGGGCTTCTGCTTCCTGTTTAATCAAAGCGATGGTCGCCCCCGTCGTTAGTAACGACCTGGCTGGAAAAACGAAAACATCTAGATAATGTTTCGTTTGTTGATAACGTGTTCGCAAGGAAAGTGCTCCTTCGTACAAGGTACGAGGGGGTTCCAAATCATCAACCAGGTCAGATGCTTGTAATATGGGCTCTCCGAGGAGGACCTGGGTCTTTGGAGGCGCAAGCGCGTTGTCTCCTTAATCCACGTGGAAGTTTCGGGCAGTGTTAGGGCACACTCGAAATTCTTCGGGAGTTCGTGTTCGAAAAGTTCGACCAGGTGCTTCCATTCATCTTCACTAGGTAATTTTTCTTCGTATTCTTGTTCCCTGATTCCGCTACCGATGTCCGAGGAAGAATGCTCCTCGGGATCAATGCACCGAATCATCCCTATTTGGGCTGAGTTAGGAGTTCATTTTATCGTTCGGGTGGAAATTCGCAAGGGAACAGTTTGAGGCTTTCCCCCAGTTTGAGTGAGCACCAATTGTTTTGAATCGAAATGCAGACGGGCCCCTACCGCCATCGCCCAAGGTAGTCCCAACAACACAGAATAGGAACGCACATCTATTACTAGTGCGTTAACAAGGACGTGTACTCGTCCTACCTTTACAGCCACGTTCTCAATAATTCCCACGATGTTCATTGCTTCCTCGTTGGCAGAGACATAATTGTCTTTTTCAAATTGAGGGAGAATGGATCCGAGTCGTCCCGTCTTTTTAACAGTGTCTAATGATATGGCTACTGCAGAAGACCCTGTATCGATAAGGGCGTTAAATGGCTTGCCCCAAACTTCACAATCACATTCAGCGCTTTTCCACAATACTGGTCGAGCTCGTATGAAATGATCCCTTTCTACTAACGAAATTGTAGTTACTCGTGCTGCTTCGGGTTCACCCGTTTCAGGCTCTGGTGGCGCAGCATCCTCTTGTTCCTCCTCCTTTTTTTTTAACATTCGCTGTACGCGCTGGTACGTGAAGCGCTTTTGATTCTTCTGACATTGTTGTAGCAGTTTGTCATTTGCAGCTTCAGATATGGTGAGCAAGTGTCCCACCGGGATCGAAACACGGATATCTAGCTGCTTGAGCGCTCGTAACACATCAATTTCGCCCATCCTAAATTGTGGGCCGGGATTAGAATCGCGATCGACCCATTCAAGATCATCGAGGGCCGATCGGATCGCCCCGATCATGCCCGCTAGATGAAGATACTCGAGTGGATCGACCACGTCAGCAGCGTCAGAGTGAGAAGATCCCGATGTTTACGCTATTGCCGTTGAGAGGGAAGGCTGCTCATATGCCACGAGTTCCCCTCCTTGGGCCGTATCCATCAAGGCGGCCACTCGTCCTTGATTCAGGGTAACAGGAGCCGCAGCTGGCGGGGGTTGATTACGTTTTGGCTGCGGACAGTCCCAGGCAAAATGTTCGGGCTGTTTGCAGTTAAAACACTCGATCTTTTCTGCTGGGTTTGTTGGGTGAGGGAACTGAGGTGCGTATCCTGGTGCAGACGGGGCAAGCAAGAGTGGAAATGACGCGGGGGCAGGCCGAGCAGGGGCCGGGTTAGGCTTAATTAGCCTGTTCATTATCTGTTTCATCCGTTCCATGTGAGCGGCCTGCATTTGGATCAAGTTGCTCATCCATTCGGACTGCTTGGTAGTGGCTGTATGGATCATTTGGTCTAGATGTAAGTTGGTTACGGCCGGCGAGGGGAATTCGTGGGAGATTCCACTCCTAACTGTCGTTATCGGTTGATTCGCCGGGGGAGAGGAAGAGGAAATAGGCGGGATATCGGAAACGATCTTGTCGGGAAGGTCATGGTCGAGGCGGGGATAAAACTGTTCTACCGCCCGCAACCACGATCGCCTTTTAGCCGCTACATCCTGTATGGTATCCATAATATCTTCGTCTCCCTAACTGATATATTTTTTTGTATCAGCCAAATCCAATTCCAATGCTTTAGCGATGATAGTAGATAGCTGGTGTGTCTTCGACGGGACCTTTTTCTGTAACTTCCCTTTCAACGTCGGACTTCGTAGATGATCAATGAACAAATCTCGAGCGGACTTCTCGTCTCGCCCAGATTTGTCCAACGTGGTTTGAAATCTATCCACGAAATCGGGTAGCAATTCCCCTGGTCCTTGTGGCCGAGTTTTGAGCACGTACAAGGCGGCATCTTCACTGACCGTATCGAATCGAGCCAAGAATGTTTGTTTGAAAGTGTTCCAATCCACCCATGTATGCTTTATAAACCAGTCATGCGATGTATTACGGAGGACCAAGGTAAGAACACGGGGAAGATCACCCGCGCTATATCCTTGAGCTTCAACGGCTTCCAACCAAGCTTCGTGTTGGGTATGGTTAGGGAAGAAGGGGAAAGGGGCAGGGATGCTAACGATCACCATATTGTCATCTACCATTGGTCTAGCCGGTATAGCCGCACCAGATATAAATCTGGTCACTGGAAGATCTCGGTGAGCGGGTGGGGGACTTCTTCTACCTCTCGCCAATTCGACTTACTATCATCAGAAATGACACGTGTCGGCTCCGATACCAACCTCACGCCCTGTGCTGTCTTTCGTTCGGAGTGCTAGACATGTGGAAAGAGTCCCAGAAAAACAGCAAGATGGGGTGTGCCAAGGATTTTTGGGAATTTGAGTGTGGGGACACAGACAGAACTGAAATCCCCCGTGTTGGTCCGACGAAGTAAGTCGATCGTTTTTCGCGCGGCGCTAATCGCGCGCGGAGGTTTGGCGGGAGAGGAGTGAAAAATACAAATTCAATCCAGAAAATATTGTCGGACTTTCCACCTGGTCGTTTAGAACAGAAAGGCTTCGACACGCTTCCCGTGTCTCGTTTCCGTATTAAGTCCCGTCGTCGTTCACTGACCAGTTCTGAATCCGACGTGGAGGGTCTTAGTCGCGTCGCTCTTTCTCTATGTCCGTCCTCACTCCGCACTCGGTAGTGGAAACCCCTGGTTTCGTAGCGCTCAAAGCGCTGACATTCGGTGCATAGAGTGCGCGCGCAGTGGGGTTCTACTGTCGTCCACAGGATGATTATCAGCTCATTGAATGGCAACAATATCGAGTAGAGTGGAAAGTGTGTATCGACAATGACAAACCCAACCTCTACAAATCTTGAACAACGGTTAGCCGGAGGGAAGTAGTATCGTCCGCCGATCTGTGCGACAGCTTCTCGTACGTCCCACTCGCATACACGTGTCCTATCCTCGTTGTAGGGAAAAGGTCGTGTTGATACGGGAGGTACGGGAGGCTGACGCCTCATCGAAGGGTGCTTGTCAGTCCACATGTCAATCAATTGCAAAGATTCCGAGACGTCACCAAGGAAAAACACCCATGTAATCACCAATCAATCCTTTTTAACGGAGAAAGAGGGAGAAAACACTCATCAGCTCAATCATGTACGTAACTGAGGCACCGACCCGCGACTCAGGTTTAGCAAGCCACCGCGGTGTTGATTCTAGGCGCCTTGTTTCTCGAGGCTGCCCTGTAGATCGGTTACAGATGTCGGGCAGCATAAGGCAGATGGCATGCACAGTACATTCAGAACTACAAATCTAAACACTCTTGCATTCTCGGACAAAATCCCACCGAATGTTGCGCTTAACCAACACGAAAAGACAAGCATCCCCACACATACATTCACTGTGGAAGGTGCGAAAATGACAGGGATCAACCGAGGGAATTGCACACTCGCATCCAACGTTCACAAGACAAGAGGGTCAATTCTTTGACGTATGGAGTTTACCCAGGAAATTAATGGAAGAGTTTCGGAAGACGTTCTTTCACACCGGAAAGCACACCGATTCATTCCCATCCAAGGGGGAGACAAACACCAAGACACATCATCATTCAAAGATAGAGGAGAGAGAGGGAGACGAGGGAGGAAAGTCGAGATAGGAGATGACAAGATCCGAAAGGAGGAAGTTCGGCGTTGCCGCCATGCACTCACGCAAGAGATAAAGATCCGCAACAACAAAGGCGCATTCGCCGTTAATTCCAATATGGCCCCAGGCCAATCACTCACTCAACTCCAATCATCGATCCCCATGCGCACACCGACGATCGCGACCGTCGCGTGCTAACTCCCACCACTGCGATCGTCACCCCGCCGACGTAAACTCGACGCGGTTCGCCCATATCCCACAGTCCGTCGTGGCGATCAAGCGCACAACCGGCCAGCCTATCGTCAGCCCGACAGGACTTTCCGACTCGCATCCAAACACTCTGCCTAGCCACTGCTTCCCGGAAGTTGGCTCAGGAGTCGAGAACGTAAGAGAGGTTTGCGAGCGCGTTTGCGGAATTTATAGCAGCGAGGAGGGAGACAAGGGAGTGAGGATGCAGGGGGAAAGTCGAAGTGTAAGAGGAGAAGCAGGAGGAGAAGACTTTGAGAAGAGCGCTTCGTGGAAGCCGTGTTGATCCCTCTGAACTCGGCAATTGGCTAATCAGACTCGTCGCACAATAGGCAGATCCTACCGTACCACGCGTCTGATTGGTGGGCCAGAGTAATCGAAGGATCGACCGGACTTCGCAAGCTTTGCTCGAAGGCTCGAAGGGCGAGAAAAGAAAGGTGCGAGAGGTAGCGCAAGACGGGTCCAAGATTCAGATGATGAAGAAAGGGAAATGGGCGCGCAGAAAGAGCAGAGCGGGAGAAAGAGAGAGGGAGAAAAACAGTTACGAGGAGAGAGGAAGAGGAGGAGGAAGGAAAAAGGAGAGAGCGATGCGGGGGACAGAGAGGAGAAAGTTGTGCATGCGCGGCGCCGTCAACAAAAAAAGAGAAAAAGGCACCGAAACAGTTACAGCTTGCCTACATCTTAAACCAATTCAAAATTGAAATCACCATATCCGCGCGCGAAAGAGCGACGCGTGAAAAGAAAGTCCTACGCCTATTCGTATTCCGACAAAATTCCGAGAGTTTTCCCCAACGCGACCGATAACATTCACACACAAAAAGGACACATCGAAGTTCCGCTTATCCCGGAATTCCCAACTGTCGGGCCCAATTCCCAGTGCGCTCGCTAAGGCGCACGTAAATTTCTATGCACTTCCCGAATCGCAAAAAGAAAAGGCAGAACCCGGGAATCGTAAAAGCTTCCGAAAGATGGGGGCCAAAAACGCGGCACCCGAAATCAAGAAAACGAAACGGGGTCTTTATGGGGTGGGTATGATACAAGCGAAAAGGGTACGAAAGATAGCACGGGTTCGGGAAGTAGTTCGTCACACACCAAAGCACAATTAGATCTTTTTAAACAAGTAGGAGATGTTAGGAGACGGATTACAACATTTTGCACAGACTGCGTGGGAGGGGAGAGAGAAGGATGGATTGCTAAAGTAGAATGGGGCGGAGATGGGGGAGAGGGACAGAGGGAGACTATCGCCTAAGCTTCAAAGACTGGATAAACATAGAACCCTCGTTCCCACTTCGCCCCTCTGCTGATTTCCCAGACCCTTTCCCACCCCATGCCCTTTCCCTGGCAGAGATCCTGTCTTGAATGATAAAATCCTACAACCCAGTCTTCCTCACATCTCTTAATCATACAAGGAATCCTTCCCTGGAGCCCCCCAGGGAGTTTTCTGCTAAACAGCTTTTTATCCTTCTTTTTTCGCTGCTCAGTAATTTCCCCCGTCTACAGATTGGGATGGTCAATGCCAACAGCCTGAACACTCTAATAACAAGAAAGTATGGGGGATGGGGAGGGGGAGGGAGGAGCTAGTCTATATCAGCAGGTATCCGGCGCCGGGTTCAGGGTGAAGAGGTTCCCCCTTTCCTCCTTTTATCCTGCTCAGTCAATCCCCTGGATTCCAGGGCAATCAATGCTGGCAGGATCCCCCCCGTGACAGTTTCTCTTCTGATGTACTCTATATTCAATCTGTATA
>BFEA01001086.1:50817-86851 GCA_003427395.1 Chara braunii
AAAAAGTTGATTGGATGGTGGAGAGAGAGAGAGAGAGAGAGGAGGAGAGAAGAGCGAAGAGAGAGAGAGAGAGAGAGAGAGAGAGAAAGGGAGGAAGGAGGAGGGAGGAGGGAGGAAGGAGGAGGGAGGAGAGAGAGAGAGAGAGAGGGAGAGAGAGAGAGAGAGAGAGGGAGAGAGAGAGAGAGCTGGTGGCAGCCCACCTGAACGGACGCTTCGTTGCTCCCACTGCCCGCTCGAGCTGCCTCCTACTGCTTGCTGCTGCCTCCTGCTGCCTCCTGTTTCGTCCTCGAGCTATGGAGGAAGCTGCTGCTGAAGGGCTGGTCCGACGACGACAACGAAGAACAGGCCGCCGCCGAAGGAGAGCAACAACAACGGGCGGGGAGGCCGACTACTGGGGTGCCCAACTGAAGCGTGGGGTTTGGCCTAAACCACGTTGGAAAGGTCTGAGTAGTTCGAAAACAAACTAGTCAGATCTCCCCCCAAATATTTTTCCGGGCCCGCGCGCGGCCCCAAAAAAAAATTGCGCGCCCAAACGACCATTTTCCCCCGGTAGCCCCCTGGGCCTAATCCCCCCTCCCCCAGAAAAAATAAATAAATTCTGCGACCCCTCATTTTCCCTATGCGGCACATGTCGTGCGCGCGCCAGCTCCGCGGTGCGCTCTGCGCCGCACCTGCCGCGCCGCGCACGGCATGAGCCGCAAGTATGGTTATGTGCAATTTTGTTGAAAAAACATCCCACCACTTTCCGAACTCAGAGGGCGCGGCGCTTTGTTAGGAGTAGGTTTTTGGGTTATGTGTACGTGGTGCACAGGCCGTGATGAATGGTCCAATGGCGCTCCACAAAATGGAAAGGTCGAGGACCCCTACCCCTACCGAGAAAGTTGTCGTGAAAATGAGTCGCCCTTTTCAATGTCCGCCCTTGGTCGGCCGGTACATCTGTGGAGCAGAGGACTGTGGGACGTGGGCAGCCAGCGGTACTGGTTCCGCGACATTATGGGGCCCGGCGTTGTCCCATGGTCTCATGCAGTATTGTGTGGCGGTTGCCGTTGGGGGAAAAAAGGAGCCGTTGTTGACGTGCTGTGACGCTCAACCTCACGCCCAACGCGACTTCTTTATCGGAGTGGGATAGGGGCCTGGAAGTGCGAAAAGGGGTGTGTCAAGGATTTAAGGAAAGTGGGGGTGGAGTCCCAGGTCGGAACTTTTTTTTTTTTTTTTTTTTTAATTGCTCCAATATATTCGTGGGGAGCATCACGTGCTGGGAACCGGGCTCAGCGTCCCTTATAATGGAAATACATTAATGATTGACAATTGATGAAAACTTAGGATGATTGAGGATCATTTTGGATGATTTAGGATGTCAGAGTGGGTGATTGAGGTCATGAAATAGAGCTAGATGATGACTAATCAGAAAGATTGTCTACTCAGCACTGAATTACTATCCTATCCCTAATTTCTTGTATCCATTCCAAACAACCAATCACAATTGAGCCCGTGTTGTGCACCAATCAGGCCTCTTCCCGGTCTCACACCCCAATCTGGCTCGGTTATAGGGCAGCGCTACCCACCCCAGCTCCGACCATCGTTGGCCAAATTGTAGCCATTAGTCAAGTTTGCAGATTGCCTTCCTCCCTCAGCGATTCCAGACCTCTATACAAAGCCTCAAACTCCTACACAAGCAGGTTACAGGGCACTGCCCCAGCGCCGGCTAGCGTCATTCTGGCGCCAACTCAACCTGGCCATTACACAAGAGGACTCAATTAGGAAATTAGCTAATCTAGAATGCCAACCAGAAATCAACGATCTGATAATATCAGAATCTTGATCAGCAAAACTTTTTGATGATGAAATTTGACGAGTATCCTGAAATGATCATGGATAATGATGACGACGTTGATGATTATTTCTCTCCATCTCTCTCTTTCTTCCATGTATTCTCCTCCTCTCCCCTCATTCCCTCTTCTCCTCTCGCTGCCTCCGTTGAGCCGAACCCCGCTATGAAGTTCCTATCAGCCCCAACGAGAGAGAGAACCTCCCCATTCCCTTCTACCTTGAAGTAACCAGTTCCCCCAAAAGGTGTACCTCAAAACTAACACTCTGACCTAGTCTGCCTCCGCCAGGAGATAATGCGCCCCCATACATATCTCCCAGCCCCAGCCCAGGTCAGCTCCCATCATCTGCATCTACTCCCTGGAGGGCAATCACCTCCCACCTTGTGTTACCCCTGCGGAGTAGCACTCCCTTCCTGACCAACCTACCTACCAACTAGACCATAGCTTATCTGGGAGATGAGAATATAATCACAAACACAGAGATGACTATTGATAGATGAAAAAGAGAATAACGAAACCGTGATGATGATGATGATGATGATGATGATGAAGATTCAGATTGGTAGATGATGATGATGATGATGATGATGATGACATAAAATTGGCGAAAATAAATAAAGAACATTGGACTTGCAGTACCCTAATGGCATCGGTGTGGAAGATTGACAGCTCACTATTGCTGTAATGAAAATAGAATATGACGATGATTACGATTTTTACAGAGAAGTCTATGAAGAAGATAAAAAGAAGATAAATAACTTGGACGACGAATTAGAGAAGCCGATGATGATTACCACTGGTAACCAAATGAGGATTACAAAAATGACGGTGTCCTTGATGAAAACCCCCCGCTGAAATGACAATGATGACAATCTTGATGCTCTTGATGGATAACCTGCACAAGACAAAAAGCAGACGAGAGCACATATATAGATTGATGATGACCTCCTAGCCGCTCTCTTGATGATACTCTCTCAATGGCACTGTGATGATTCTTCAAGTAGGACCAACGTTCTCCGCACTTTGGTCTCCACGGAGCTGACTCCACTCTCCTCCACCGACATCGACTTTCGTCAACTCGCATGAGCTCTCCAGCCTCTTTAAAGGCCTTGGCTATGGAGTACTTCATGTGAAAAACACAGGGAAAATGTTCAAACAGCAGCTGGCGCTACCATTCTCCCTTTCCTTTGTGCCTCAGGCCAGATGCCACGTCAGCCTGTGACGTAGTAATGACCCAGCGCCTCTGGATATTGCGCGTGCGTCAAGCGCCAACCCCCATCTACTTCACAACATCACAACACTCTCGCACCAACGCCTCCCTCCAGTCGGCTGCCAGCACTTTGCCACGCGTCAGCTAGCATGTTACTAGTCACCACAAGCCAGCGCCTCGCCAGTCACAAGTCACCAGCGCCCCACCACTCACCTGTTGCCTGCGCCTCGCCCTCCGCCAACAATCAACGCCTCGCTGCACTCACACAGCCAGCGCCTCGCCACTCGCGGGAAGCCAGCGCCTCGCAACCTGCGAGAAGCCAGCGCCCCGCCTCCTCCGACCAGCCTGCGCCTCGCCTGCAAGCAACCAGCATGGCACCATCCGCGTGCCGCGGCGGCCCGGTGCCCGCCAGCCATAGCGCTCGTGCTAGCGCTAACGCGCGCTCCGGAAATCGGACGATCGACCGGTCAGGAACTGAGATCTCCTGTGGCAAGTTTCAGGTGTATAGGCGCAAAGAGGGTGTACTCAGAAGGGAGGCTGCTGATGTCAAGCAGCATAAGGCAGATGGCATGCGCAGTGCATCTCAGGCTGAAGATCCTAAACACTCTTGCATTCTCGAACAAAATCCCAACAACATTGCCCCTGTCAACGAATTCAACTTTTAAACCCGAAAAGAAATGGGAATGACCATCTCCTCTGATTTTGCCTTCGTGGCCGGTTGTGCAGCTCGATCAGTCGTCGGCGCCCCTCGGCTTCGGTTCGGGCTTGCCGCGCGAATTTCGAGGCTTCATAGGCCTGGTGCCGCAGACACTTTTCGCACGGTCTGCAGGGCCAATGGCGGGCTATGGAATTCCACGGTACCACCGTGAGTTGGTGATATGGAAGGAAGAGGTGGAAGGGAGGGAAACCGATAGTAATAACGACAAAACGGGGGGATATGAAATACTGCATGTTGTAAGTATCCGGGTAATCGGGATCCCTAGGATTGTTAGTTATGCCACAGTGAAAGTCCCTCGCACACAATCGATCGCTTTCTGTCTGACAGGGGAATTCCGGGTTTCTTGAGTTCCCCTGCCGTCTGAGTTGTTCACCTTCCCAGTATTCGCGGTATTCTGGGTCCCTTAGACTCTCACGATCGGACATCCAAGCGGGAAATTCCGCAGCCATATCCGTTCAGAAAGTTTGGTCCCCTGCATCCTCATATGGAGTTCTAGGCTGACTAACGCGGACGAGCGCATACGTAGCGACTCAGTTTCCTCCAGATCGCGGTCGTACGCGAGTGTGTACGTGGGAAACAGCGGGGAGGTTCAGCGGGTCGATCACATTCAACATGCATGCGGATATCACCGATCATCACATATCATACATGTGACCAAAGGAGGGGAGAGGGGGGGGGGGAGAAGAAGAAGAAGAGAAAGGATCATCAACTTCTTATAGCACTCGTGTTGATCGAAATTTAACGATTAAACTAAAACATCCATAATTGAGCGTATGGCTCACGCAAATGAGCAGTAGACAGAGTCGAAACGGACATCACAAAACAAGATTGAAAATCCGAAAGGATCGCTAATAAAGGGGACTCACATTCATTCCATGCATGCATACAAAATACAAACGACAAGAAAAATCCGAGACGGTTTACAAAAGAAGTCCAAAAAGAAGGTCGTGATAAAATCGACCATATCCGGATCCAAAATTGCACAGATGGACAGAGGAAAAGAAAGGAACAACGAAAAGAACCTTATCCCGCACCCACACAACTGTTCTCTCTCTCTCTCTCTCTCTCTCTCTCTCTCTCTCTCTCTCTCTCTCTCTCTCTCTCTCTCTCTCTCCCTCTCTCTCTCTCTCTCTCTCTCTCTCTCTCTCTCTCTCTCTCTCTCTCTCTCTCTCTCTCTCTCTCCGCGCTCCTGATGCGGACAGTCCGTCGCGGCGCATCAGCACAGAGTTGTCACCCTGCTTGGTTCGAGCATGCAAGCCCAGTTCGAGCATGCAAGCCCAGTTCGAGCATGCAAGCCAGGTTCGCCCGTGCACCACAACCCGTCGTGGCCCCGCACGTCAGCCCCGCATGACCGACACCAGCTCGTCGGATCGGCCAACTCTCACACCCACTCACCTTTCAACTTGCTCGTTAGCCGACCCTCACTGATCGCGCTAACCTCGAAATTCTTAGAGAGAACTAATCACGCTTGCAAATTTTATAGCATGCATGCCTGCGCGAAAGGTACGGGATTAAGCCCAGGTGGACTAGAGGAGACAAGAGGAAGTGCCTATATCTGCATGGCCAAGCCGCAGCGTGGGGGGCGTAGCCACACTCCACGCATCGATCCGGTCATGCAGGCGCTCCGGCCAATTAGAACAGAGTATGCATGGCGAGGAAGAAGGAGAAGGCGGGTAAACACGAGGGAACCCAAGAAAGAAGAAAGATATAGTTGCAATCGCGCCCGCCAAAAACGACAGTTACATAAGATTAAGGGCGCGATCTGGTCAGAGTCCAGTTCCCAGCGCAGCAAGATGCGCGCAAGCGTGGCGCAACAAAATTCAGAGTGCTTAAATTCCTATCTAAGTCCTAATTGCAAAGAGAAATTTCGAAAAGGCAGAAAGAAAAACAATTTTGCGAGCCCATCAGTTGAAAATTCAAAAACATATTCCCGCGCGATGATCGCGCCAAAAATCCCCAGTGCTCACAGCAGAACAAGAAAGAAGCTATAATACATTTATTTCTCGCGCCATGGCACGACCACCCAACCGTTGGTACGGGATTTTCTCGACACCGATCCGACAACTTCCAACAGAAAATGAAAAGAAACGAGGGCATACATGCACCTAGCCCGCCCGATCCATCTTTCCACAGCTCACCCCTTCGACCCGTCACATTCCCCCAAGTAGCTTCACACAGAAAGTCGCGCGATCATAGAAAATAGTTTGTCACAGTCGTGTGCGCGCTTCGTCGTTTTTGAACATTTTATAACGAAGCGTTGTTGGTAGCACGTGGACATCACCCATTTTCCTGGCCGTTGGCAGACTCTTTTGTGTCCGACAGCGGGCTGTCGACGCACGTCATTGTGGTGGGAGTAGCTTCCATACTCGGCGTGCACATCCGAAATAGTACTTGGAAATATTTCGTCGTCGTGCACTGCAAGCACGTATGGAGCACAACCGCAGCTCTCGTCCATCTGCGATGGCCTTGCTGTCCCACATGGAATCTGCGCGTGGAGATGTGTCGCCATCAATCTCCGGAGGTGCAGCACGGGCAAGAGGGCGCAGCGCCGCTCCAGGGGTCCCTTCTCTGCCCAGTGGGCTCCCCTTTTTCGCCCACTTTCGAGGCGCTTCCTCAGTGGACCACCCGAAATGTGTTCTCACCGCCAAAGTCGAAAACGTATGCAAGGATGCCGCAGCAGCGTGTTGAGGAATCGTTCTCATCCCTGATGGGCCAGGCCACAAGTGGCCCACAACAATCAGCGTTTCCGAGTCATTTTCCTGTGACGACGGGGTGGGGGATGCCGCATGAGCAGCCAGGCGTGCCTCGTATGCAGCGGTCAAGGTCCTTCGACGAGTCGATGAAAGGTGGCAGAGTCGATATGGGCGTCACAGGCGAAGATGATAGAGCGGCGGTGCACACTTCCGACATGGACGTCGGCGGTCGCGGGCAGGCGGGAACGCAAAGAGGGCCTTTTGCGGGGGAAGTGACCCCCACACTGCCCCATTGCCCAATCGTATGGATTTTTCGCCACAGGCAATGGAAGATGGGGACACTCGACTGCCCGCTGTGGAGTGGTCCTATGGAGGACATTGTTGGGAACCAGGCAGCGGCGGTCGGTGGTGGACCGGCAGTGGAGGGGATGACGACTGCAGGTATGGAGGAGACAGGATAAGGCGGTAAAAAAACGGCAACGACAAGCAATGCCGGTGGGGTTGAAGAGTCTGCCACCAAAGGAAAGAGTCGGGGTGACAGTTGGAGGTTGGATGAAACGTTGGCGCTGTTGGGCTACATCGAGGAAGAGGATGCTATTCATGTTCATAGACCGAGATGGCAGCAGATGAAGGGAAAGAAAGAAACGTATGAGTGGGTGGTGTCGAAGATGGTGCAACAAGGCTTGGCAAAAAGGCTGGTAGGGGAGTGCGAGAGAAAGTTCTACGCTCTTGTGTACCAGGCGAAGAAGATCAGGGACTTCCATAACCGGTCGAGTGAGTGGATCTACTGGAATATGGACAATCAAGAGAGAACGCAGGCCGGATCGGATGCGATTCAGTGAAAGTTGGGGAAGTCTTCCGGGTTTTGCGATCGGGCGGTGAAGTTTGTTGATGTTCTTGGAGCTGCCACCAGCATTGTTACATCGGATGACGAACGGGGTGAAGTGAGCGAGGGAAACGTGCCATACAGGCGGGCGGAGAGTGACATGTCGGAGGGGGCGAAGTACCAGCGAACCGGAGGAGGAGGGCGGCGCAGTATGTCGGACTCTCCGACTGGAGGTAGGAGAGACAATGCCATGTCCGACATTGTGACGACGATTGGTGGATTCAAACAAACAAAACGTGGAGATGCTTTCGGAAACTTTCGTGACTGCTTTGGAGAGCTGAACAAGACCACGAACAACATTTCATATCCAATGTCGTATAAATGTTTGGCCGAACATGTGTTCCTCCTATCCACATGGAAAACTAACAACAAATATAAAATGTTCACAAAACACCATGAAAAGTACAAGACAAGTGAGATAGATACACTATGAACTCTCGATATGTACATTAAGCTCCGCCTGCAACTCCCTACACGCCATAATTGCTACTAGTACACACTTGTCCAGCCAAGGCAAAAAAAAAAAAACTATTGTGTCAACAAATATGCTAAGACATGAAACGGTTAGAAACATGTATTCATTACTAATTTACTACACAACTAACATAAACAACTAGAAAACCAAAGTAAAGACGAAAAACCAACCAAATAAATGACAATCAGCCGTAACAAAATGAAGAGCATACGAGTATCTGCAAATCAACATTTACTTCCCTTGACCCCTGCCCGCTCCGCTGGATGCACAAGTACGATGTTTCCCATCCTCTCCTCGATCCCGTGTCGTACGTGTGTCAGTCGTTGCCAATCTCAACTGCCACTCCCTGCGGATGACATGGTCGATGGGCTCCTCCTTTGTGCCTGCCTCTAAAGCACACGCCTCTGCCTGTATCGCGATCCTCTCGTAGTGCCTATCGCGCTCCTCGTGCAACTCCCTCAATGATACGTCCTCCAAAACAATACGCACCTCCAACTCGTTAATGTTGCTGTGATGTCGCTCTCGCTTAGGTGCAAACGCACCATCCACTCTCGAGGTGTACATCCTGTGCTCTGCACCACGTGCACTGATTTCTAACGATCTGCGAGCATGAAACCTGGGCTCTCCAAGAATGCGACAAGTCGTCCCAATACTGGTTCCGCTCCAGCGCTTCTCCCCCCCCCCCTTTTCTCTCTCTCTCTCTCTCTCTCTCTCTCTCTCTCTCTCTCTCTCTCTCTCTCTCTCTCTCTCTCTCTTTCTCTCTCTCTCTTTCTCTNCTCTCTCTCTCTCTCTCTCTCTCTCTCTCTCTCTCTCTCTCTCTCTCTCTCTCTTTCTCTCTCTCTCTTTCTCTCTCTCTCTCTCTCTCGACCTCGATCTATCTATCTATCTATCTATCTATCTATCTCTTTCTCTCGCTCTCTCTACACACACACATACACACACACACACATCGACACCCGCATATGAACACGCGAATAGAGTTGTGCCTCCCAATGTTTTCAAGGCCCACACAAGTGAACCTCCCTCCCTCTCTCTCTCTCTCTCTCTCTCTCTCTCTCTCTCTCTCTCTTTGAGACTCTTTGTTTTTTCACATATGATGTATGTTGATGTCTACCTAGTATATTAGAACTTGTACATATCTCTATGTCTGTGTATCATGTTCGCCACTCTTTCTCTCTCGAAGTCCATGCGGTTCACTACTGCGTGTCGTATCCGTGTCCAACATTACTATTTTGTCATTGTGACCCGCACTAGTGAATCTCTCTCTCTCTCTCTCTCTCTCTCTCTCTCTCTCTCCAAACACACACCGACACCCTCATATGTATATGCAAATAGAGTCGTGTCTCCCGATGTTTTCCAGGCCCTCTGAAATGCACACATAGGGTCAAGATGCAGACATTCACACATGCACACATCTGACGTGCACTCTATGCACTATGTATACGGTAGACCAAACAGTTTGTCATAACCCCTTTGTTTTGTGTCCTTTCTTGGCTTTCCGCTTCGCTTGACGGTTCTCAATGAATTTATATAAGCATAATAGCAGATATACTTTTTACGAAACAAGGAAGAGCTTTTCAATTACATGCTCGGAATCGTACCAAATACCCGCCGCTTCTGATGGGGGATTCGAATGAAGCCAGCACGATGCACTGCCAACTTGTAGGTTGTTGGCAGTTGTGCAGTAGAGGCCTGGGCGTTGAGCGCCAAGTAAGAGGGAAGGGCTTTGCGCACGAATGTTAGTGATGAAGAGAGTATGCTCTCGGTGGCATTCCAATTCGAGGTCTTGGTGTTCTGGCCGGTGGAGTGATTCGACGGCTAGTTCTGGTAACGGGTGAGATTTTTGTTTGTTGGGTAGCTATATCGGGGTCTCACCTCCTGGCCAGTTTCACAGAAAGACTGTTGGAAGGCTAGTCAATAGGCAGGTCAGGTTTGACAGATTTAGGACTCCGTGATTCTATGGAAGATGGGGGCGAAGTAGTGGAGTCGAGTTCTGAAAATTACGAGCGGGAGTTGAAGGCCCCACCGAAGGCTTGGGTTGCAGTCGCGGTGACACCGAAGGATTGACCGATCAAGCTGGCCACAGAGCCGCTGTCGTTGTGTCCGAAGCACTACGGTTGTACATGTCAGGGGCCGACAACCTGTTAGGGAGGGCCGTTGTGCTAAGGGAGGACTATTGCGATAGACTGCTGTTACGGATTGCTACGTTTGGCCTGCTCGGGTTACAGTCACCCGGCGTCACGGTCATTATGGCAGATTGTTATTATATCTGAACGCTGCACGACACTATAATCCTATCGGCCATGGGGGAGGAGACTGAAGAATGTAGAAGTGTATCTGTCTATGCTCCAGTGAGAGGTTCGTTATTGCATTGAATACTTATAGTGGGAGCACGTTAAGGGTGCACCGTCTGTCCACCGAGATCTGCGAAAGCAGTTGATGTGAGCAAAGTCTTGTTACGTCCCGTGCTGTGCATGTTGGGTTTGGGCTGTATAGTGCGCGTCTTGTTTGCTATTTTAATAGAGGAGAGAGAGTGTGTAGTGTTCAGACGCAACTTTTTACGTTGCGTAGCGGTGACGAGGCAAAAAGGGGTTTTGGTCTTTATTGCAGCGATTTGGAGAAGTCATTGGGGGGGCCAACAACTCACAGTCTGGCTTGGGGTTGACCAAGTTGCTGCATATTCCTGGCCATCATTGCGGGGCCCTCAGGCGATGGAAGATGACGAGGCCTTCTCTTGGGAGTTGAATTTGTGCCCCTCTTGTATCTCGAGAGTCTGAAACCCCTTATCTTTTGTCTTTCTTAATCTCGATGTAATCTTGTTCAAAGAGGAAGGCGGCAGGCGGGATTGCAACCCGTAGGACCGCAGCAAGACTTTGTGAGAAGTCTGCCCACCGATTGCGGGAGCTCTGTCGGAACTCAGGAGGAGTTCTGGAGGCAGGGAACTGAGAGGTAAAGATTTCACTTCCCTTCTATAACCCCACTTATAACCCTTCTTTGTATGTCTTGCTATGTTTGATTGAATGTACTGCGTGCACCCTTACTTTGACTTTGGGTTTGACTTTCAGGACACAAACCAGACTAAATAAAGGACGGTATGTGCAATGTCAGTTTCAATTTTATTGTATTGACTAAAAGCACATTATGGGATTGCATCGGGGAAAAGGTGAGAGGAAGGTTGTATTGCTTGTGTCTGACTGAGTCAACCAAAGGCTGGGAGAGTCTCCATAAGATTGGAGGGTCCAGTGCTGTGTTTATTTCCGATTACTTAAAGGACCAGACAGGTTGCCATAAGATTGGGTGGTCTGGTTGCTTTGACTGCGAGGGCTACATGTGTTTGACTTTCAGGGACCAAGCATTTTTCCATGAGATTGGATGGCTTGGTTGCCTAGTTTTATTTTGGGTTTTCTTATGTTTATTAATGTCTTCTTGTTTATTCTGTGGGAGGATCAGGCGAAAGACTGGACAGGTTCCCATAAGATTGAGTGGCCTGGTCTGGATTCGCGCACATCCTGGAACCAAAGGGTTAAATTTGTTTATATTTTATACTACTTTATTTATGAACAAGCTAGTCAGACATTTTTTAATAAGATTGGATGGTTTGTCTATAGCTTATCACCAACTGAAGAGAGTATGAATTAAGAATAAAAATTGTGGTAAGAAAGGACAGGTTGAATCATGATCTAAGATGACCGGTTCACATATATGTTGCCTTAAAAGACAAAGTGCAGATAATTATATATAACTTGGATACTTAAATGATTCAGGGCGACTAGGCAGGTTAACCTAGCCATGCGCCCAAAGAAGAGAAAAGTTGTAGTGCCCTGTGTTTGTCTATATTCTATGGCTGAGCTAGACAGGTTCTCATAAGATTGGGTGGTCTAGCTTTATGCCTTATGTAAGTTAGGTATAAAGGGATAAATCATTGAGAGGTCATGAACTATTGTTTGACAAGGTTGACTTTGGGTTGGTGAAAGTACTTACCCCTGTCGTTTGGCCTTGCATGTGGCTGAGTGAGATCACTACTTAGTCTGAGTTTCAGTTGATAGGTAGTTGCTTTAGTTGTTCGCCACATGCTAGAGCCATATGATTTATTTTCAATTCCTGCATTTTTTTAGCTAAGTTTTTTTTACTTAGATCAATGCTACCATTTTCTTGGATCATTTGTTATACTTGGCTTTGTATAAATTTTGGTAAGTTACTTTCTCTACGGAAAGCGCTGCCGAAATTTCTGCAAATCCAAGGAGTTAATCAAAATTTAACCTTTCAAAGTTCAACTGTCTAATCTTTATATGGCCTAGTAAAAATTTGGAAAGTCACATTTTCTAAAAGGAATGCTGCCCAATTTTTTTCTAATTTAGGAAGTTAGACAAAATATGACTTTGGAAAGTTAAAAATTATTTTTGTTTTCATGTTCAACATAGGATTCGTGTAAACCTAACAAAAAACATTGTAAGGTTTGCACTGTGTAGCATCGTGCTCGGGTTCGGTGACCGAACTCGAAACGCGAACGAGCGCCGAAACTCTATGAACGCGAACATAAAAAGTATTAAAAAAAAACAAAAAACAATTCTGCAAAAATTCTGACAAAAATATATGTTATGTAAAAAAATAATACAAACAACGTTTGCCTTGGAGGTACGCCCAAATTCCTAACCAAACTCGAGTTAAAACTCAAAAACAAAAAAACAAAAGTTTTTTTTTCTTTTTTTTTTAATATGTTCGGCCGAACACGTTCGGGTGGCGATCGGCCGAACACCCGAACATGTTCGGACATTCGAAAAAGCTCCGATTATGTTCGGTGTGCTACACAGGGTTTGCATTAAAAAATTTTAAGATTTTATTAGTACATTTTTCAGACCTCCTACATGAACAAAATTCTATGTAAAGCAGGGTTACCTGACCGAACGTTCGGGGGGGCCCGGGCTGGCCCCCGAACGTTCGGGCGTTCATGGGCCGAACACCTCCAGGTTCGGCCCCTGCCAAAAATATTTCTGGGGCCTAAAAATAAGTTCTGTTTTCTGACTTTTGTTTTATGAGTTTTTTATGATGTAACCTACACGCCTATTAATTTTGAAGTCATTCTGCTAAGCCAAAAAAACATTAAAAATCGTCAAAGATGGGGGTGTCAAAACGTGCTCGCCCACTCACTGTTTTGTTTTTTTTCACTTTTAACTTTCTGTTTTCACCTTATTTCGAAGCCTAAAAAAATTTATTATTTTTTGAAAAAACAATTATGAGTTACTGATTATGTAAACTACATATCTGTAAATTTTCAGGGCATTTGTCAATGCAAAAAAATAATAAAAAATCGACAAAGATGGCGGTGTCGAAAAGGTGCTGGCACACGCACTCGTTTTAATTCTCTTTTTATTTTTTTATTTTTTTATCACAGTGTTTATTTTCTGTATTTGATTTTTAATTCAAATTTCGTAAAGAATTTGGATGTAGTGCCCAGGCAAATGTTGTTGAGCTTATTTGTCTCCATAACATATGTTTTTTTGGAATGTTTTAAAAACTTTTTTTTTTNTTTTTTTTTTTTTTTTTTTTTTTTTTTTTTTTTTTTTTTTTTTTGGTCCGTGTTCGGCTCGAACGGTCGAACGTCGGCCGAAGGGGTCCCGTACGTTCGGGCGTTCGGCCCATCCTGAACGCCGGCAACCCTCATGTGAAATAAATTACCTTCAAAAAATTACTGCCTTGCAAAACAGCGTTTGTTCAAGAATCGAAATATCTCAATTTTTTGTTTATCTTTAAAAATCATATTTATAATTGTTTAAGGTATGTAGCATAACGAATTTATTCGGGGGTTTCCCAAACACACACATGTTATCTTGTTCATGAATAAATTCACTTCGATATGTTTTCTCATACGCGAACGAATATATTATTTTTTAGTATTTTTTATTACAATAATTTTTTATTTATTAATTTTAAATCGTGGTTGGCTAAGAATTTAAAGATGTCTCCCAAGCAAAAGTTGTTTGAATTCTTCTTTTACATAACATATATTTTTTGACAAGGGTTTTATAGTTAACTTAAAAATAAAGTTATATTAATTTATAGTTGTATAAACTAGTTTTCGCAAAGCCTGATTTTTACCAAATTGTTGAAAGCGACTTATAGTTCTATAAATGAGTATTCACTGAAACTATTTTTTTTTAACATCTTTCGAGTTCGTCTTGCAGTCCTTAAAGATTGTTTTATTTGAGCTATGTTTTTTGTCAATGTACTAAGAACGACTTATAGTCTTATAACATGATCTTTGTTGGAGATAATTTTCTTGCGTACTTTGAGAATCGTTAGACTTTTTGCTCGTTTTTTTAGCCCCTCTAACGAGAAACAGTTAAAAACGCTCTCTTTTGTGTGTCAAAAATAACAATTCGACTTCCGGTTTTTCATTCTGTAAAAAATGTTAGGTTTTGTGGTTTTGTTAGGTTTTTACGAATTCAATGTTGTTCGGGTTGATATGAATTATGAAAAGGCACTTTTCCTACGGGAAGCGCTGCCGAAATTTTCTTAGTTTAAAGGAGTTAGATTATATTATGACAAGTGACGATTCTAATGATTGGGGAGATTCTGCCAGAAGTCTACCTTTCTTCGAGCATTAGCTTGGAGGTAGATGTAGACTTAGTTATCAGAAATATTTTGAGTGAGCGTGTGATATGGGTATTTATTCTCCATACACTTATAAGCTTAGTTTGGAAATCGACTTGTCTTGTGTTACATGTCTTTTTTATCGTTTCGATTTAGGATTGAGACTAGATTCAGCTTGATCCTACGAGGATCATCTACAGTTATTATTGATAACAAGTCGGTTGGTTGATCGCCGACTTGTCGGCTCACGACACCACTTTGCTTACACTTGTACCTCAACTTGATTGCCTTAGCCCTGATATGTTATATATTTTTTTTAGGGTTTTAACCGCACTTCTTTTAATGGTCATTATAAAAGACTTATGAGATTTATGGAAGGTTGGACATTGAATGGGGCTTGAGTGTGAGGCGTGGTGTGAGTTACATGGAACAGTAAAGTTGACCACATTGGTGTATGGCAATGTGGCTATTGTGTGTGTCTGTGTTTTATGCAGGTTAGTATTTGGAGCTTGGTATATGGGTCAAACATTGGAGACAGTGAGAATGACAACCATATGATGCACGATTTGCATACCTAATGGGTTTATGTTTTCCCTTCTTTTATTTTATCTCGAGTTCTGATTTGATATATGAGTGTTGGAATGTTTATTTATTTATTTAGTGATTTTGCTTTTTAATTTTGATAGTTAGACGTTGGAGTCTGTGGCAGACGTCAAAGTCAAACCCCTTGACTCCTCTCCACTTCAAAGATAATGGAGTTGGTCTCAAGGGCAATAAGAGACGATTGTCATCACAAGTACGAACCTGTGTAGCACCCACTCTCTGCAGGGTGCAGAAGAGGGTGTGGTTCTCAACCACACTTGGCGGTTGTCCAGCGTCGAGAGATCATTCCCTCAAGGCGCGTGTCAGCCGACACTTGAGTGTCGAATGCGACCCTCGAGATTAACGAGGACTGCATGAGTATGGGTACTACATAGTACGCCATCATTGCGGCTGCTTGCGTATGCTTGCATTGCGAGTCGATATGAGATTAGTCATGCGTCCGCGCGGTTTTGTACTAAGTCTCTTGCTCGACGCCTATCCGATTTCGGATTTCCACATCGGAGAATTATGGGATGACTACTAAGGGACTAGGAGTCTTGTCGCGTTGTGTGTTCTGTGTAATCCTGTATATGTATGTGTATGTGTGTGTGTGTTTATTTTTATGTTCTTTAGAGTGGTGTATGTGTGGTGTGTCAGATGCGTCCTAGTCGACCGACGACGAGTCACACTTGGGACCTCAGCCCCCCAAGGCGTCGATTCGCGTGTGGGTCCGATCGAGGCGCAAAACCGCGCGTACCCCCTATACTACAGCGAACGAGAAACGCCCTCGGCTGGTCCACCTCTTCTATTGCAACTGATTAGCTTTCGTACTGTGGATTGGTAGCTCGACGGGGATACGCCTACCAAAGGGAGATGACAGCTCCCGTAAGGTGGAGGTAAGTCGTGCTTCGCGTAGGCCCTATCCTGTCGTAGGGGTTCGCGAGAGGTATGGTTGGCGCACTCAGCCGGAGCGATTTGAGGAAGCTCCATATGTATTCGTGACGAGGATCAGACCAACTCCTGCGTGACGTGGTCGGGAGGGTCCTGCCCCAATTTGTGCGGTGCCGGACCAATGCGCTCAACAACGTCCCTCACATCAATGATTGCGGCCCACAGAGATCAGTCGGGCACTCCAGTCGGGCTTAACCGTACCGCAGCATAATATTTAGAAGTGTTATTTTCCTTTGCCAACTTCCTAGAAAGCAGTCCCAAGGTCACTTTGTCGGTTCGCAACCTGTGATAAAGAGATGTCTCACCTTCCTACATCTATATATCACTCTACCTGCTCACTGCCTACACTAAGAACGCCAACTCATATTGTCTTTCTAAAACAGAAACGCACTCAACCCATGTGGCTAAATGATACCCCCTTAAACCGTTGATAAATAAAGCCTGACCAGATAGATTCAATAAGTAAAATTTCTCTCAAGAGTTTGAATTGCATAGATTTGTTCGGTCCAATGCAGTCACCCTTTAAAAAATAAATCAAAAAAAAAAATATAATAATAAATTAATCCACATGTATTTTTTTCCACTCACCAATTGCGAGAGCTCTGCCGGAACCTAGGCGAGGTTTTGAAGGCAGCCTGGGGGAACTGACAGGTGTATCGTTCTCAATCTGTATGACCCATTATACCCTTGTTTGACTATTTCCCCTTAGTTTCACTGATTGTATGTATGTGTTTCCCCTATGATTTTTGCTTTTGTTCATGATTAATCAGACTGAATGAAAAGAATGCATGTGTGAAGTTTAAGTTTTCCTTTATTTTTTACTGAAAGCATACTAAGGAATGAACTAGGCAGAAGGTGGGAGGAAGGCAGATTGCATGTGTTTGGCCGGGTCAACCAAGGACTGAGCATTGTTTCTAAGCTGAATGGCCTAGGGCTATGTTTACTTAACTGTTTTCTGAAGGGCCAGATATTGTTTATAAGTTGAATGACCTAGTTGCTCTATTTATTTCTGAGGGTTTGCTTGGCTGAAGAGTTTAATTTTTTGTTTTATTTTGAGGGAGGATTTCTGGTCTAAGGCTAAGCATTGTTTCTAAGCTGAATGGTTGCCTGAAGCCGCGCACATAAGTATAATTTGAGTATAACTGAAAATACATTATTTATACTTGCATGCGAACTGACAGTTGGACATTGTTTCTAAGCTGAATGGTCCAACGCTAAGCCGTATCACTAAGAAGAGAAGAAAAATTACAAAGTATAATTGGAAGTAATTTAGGCAAGCTGAGCATTGTTTATAAGTTGAATGGCTCGGTCCCCTGCCCATATTTTCATTTTTTTTTAAAACAAAATCAGAAAATTATTAAATTTTGGATATTAAACAGTTCAGGGCGACTAGACATTGTTTCTAAGCTGAATGGTCTAGTCATATGCCCAAAGAAGAGAAAAGTAGTTGTGCAACCTGTTCGTGTATATCCTAAAGGCATGCTACACATTGTTTCTAAGTTGAATGGTCTAGCACTACGCAATATGTAAGTTGGGTATAAGGGTTAAATCATCTGAAAGATTCATAAACTATCTATAAGGATTTTGACTTGGGGATGGTGAGAGTACTTACTCCATGTGGTTTGGCCTTGCATGTGGCTAAGTGAGATCACTACCGAGTCTGAGTTTTAGTTTGATAGGTAGTTGCTTTAGTTGCTCGTCACGTGCTAGAGCCATAGGAGTTGTTTGCAATTTTTGCATTTTCTGGGACCATTTGTTATACTTGGTCTTGTATAAATCTTGGTAAGCTACTTTCTCTACGGGAAGCCTTACCGAAATTTCTACAAAACCAAGGACTTAGTCAGATTTTGTCTTTTCAAAGTTCAACTTGTCTGGCTTTTTGGCTTAGTAAAAATATGGAAAGTTAGATAAAATTGGAGCAGACGAAGGGTCGAGCAGGCAAAGAGTTTGTGTGTCGTGCATGAAGGGGTGGTTAGTTTCCCCTTCCACTGGCAGTAGCGTGTCGTCACGATGTTGCTGGCCTCCGATTTGGTGGCGTTGGGTTATGGTCCTGTCCGTGGCGGGAGGCATCGTGTTCTTGAAGGGGTGGTCATCTGCGTTGGCGTCGTTGTGTGCGTCGCCCCGTTTTGTGGAACTGGGGAGCTCATGGCGAGGTGGGTGTTTCGCTGAGGGTTGGCGTGCATGAGGCGGCGTGTGTGGGCACACGGGTAGATGGCGATAGCGCAGTCAAATGCGTCGTTGCCAGGGGCGACGTCACGCAAGTGTACGTGGCGATCGTAATTGTCATGTAGTATGCTGTCACCTCGGGTGACATGTCTGGGTGTCAGAGTCGAATCCGACATTGTGTGTTCTGTTTTTCCGAAGTTGGGATCGAAGTTGAGATGAACACTACATTTTTTTCCAAAGTGTTTCATCTTCTGCTTTTACTGCGAGTCACATCAATTTAACAACATTTCATGTGACCTATTTTCTGTTGCATGGCTTGTTCTCTTATTCGACACCGATTGAAACGACAATATTTGCACGACATTGTGTGTGTCATTTGTATTGCCTTCAGTTGTTCTTACATTTGCATTGTCGTCGTTGTATGTATCGACTTCCCAAAGACTCCTATGAACATCCCTCACTTTCTGATCATCCATCGGTTCAAGAAAGAAGCCCTTACCCCTTTCCATGCCCCTGACCATAACATATAGAAATTCGAATGAAACCGGAAAAAAAACAAGCACCGCAAAGCTATAAAATTCATGAATAAAGTTGAAGAATTAGATGTTTGCTTCAACAGATGACACAATGAGTGATCCATTTTCGAAAAGAAAAACAAGGAAAGGTTTATGAAACACCCCTATGACAATAGTTCCACCACAGCAACGACCCGCAACACGAGAACGTCCCCTCCCATGATCGATCCCCCCCCCCCCACAACCACCCCCCCCACTGCCCCCCCCCCCAATCCCACTTAACCATCTCTCCGGGACAAACGACGACCACCATATCCCACCCTGCGATGGCCGTGTCCACTATGCGGCCGTCTTAGAAGACTCCAGAAATTCTTCGACGGCCACGTCGAAGACGAGCGCCACGAACGCTTCATCAACCCCCTCCCCCGGCTTCGTCATCGCCTTTCTCTTCTTCTTCCTCATCCGGGGGGCCTGTACCCAGCCAATCGAGCTTCTTGGCGTCCATGGGGGAAGGCAAGTTGGCGTCATGTGAGAACTTAACGCCGCAAGACGCCCAGTCGGGGATGTACAACGGAGGGTCTATCAAAGTCATGGGGGGTCTCGCCAACTTGTCCGTGATGACGGTAGCAGCTTGCAGGATATAGCGACGCGCATCGAATGAACGATGCATGGATGCCACAAGCATTGGCTTCATTGTGAGTTGAACAAAAACCCATGCGTCGTAGTGCGCGCGATGATCGTCCCCGCTCATCCGTATGAACCACATGGTCGTCGCGAGCATTATCCTCATAGCGTCCGCAACGCTCTTCAACCTTTCGTACGACACCCGCCCGCCATCGATCCCCTCCGCCATGCTCACGGCGCTAGTGAAAGCCCCCACCCGTCGCTGGATGCTCTCCTCCTGATACGCCGCCAAGTCGTCGTCGTTCTCATGCATGTCTTCGATGTCGGCTCGGACGAACAACAGTGGCAACTTCATATCCGTGTCCAGCGTAATGTGGAACACCATGGAGCTCACACATATACACCAATCCTCCCCCGTCCACATGGCGCGAGCGATGTCAGTGGCCACGTGGTTCAATGCGTACCCGTATGCAGCGTGGTACCCCCGTTGCCCGCTCGTCGACTTGAAGACCCACCCGTGGATCACCCGCAAAGCGATGGTCTGCACCTTGAACGGCCTCTCCTTTGCAGTGTTCAACTCCGTTTCATCCTCGATTTTCTGCTGCGGGATGGTGGTATGAGGCAAGACGATGCTTTGACGAATGGTCAGAGGCTGCACTCCCCGTGCCACCGCCACAAGATACAGGCCTGGTTCCTGTATCAACTTGACTATGGCGTTTCTTCGGTTTCGTTCCAGAAGCGTAAGTCATTTACCCACAACTTCGACGCCGCCTCCATTCGAACCCGTGCATCCCGCCGCCACATCCTGTTCACCAGCGCTTCATCGTCCTCCCCCTCTCCAACGACATCCCCTGCCCTCGCGGCATCTCTCGCATGTGAAGCCCCCCCCCACAGCGGCCCCCTGCGCCTCCTATGCAGGAGAACGGTTCCTGTTCCCTTGAGCGACCGCTTGCGAACCACCTGCAACGTCTGCAGCCGTCCGTTGTCGCAGGGTTGCTGGTTTTCGTGCGTGGACCGCAGGCTCGTGCTCGTCCGAGGCGTCGTTGACACGTGGAACGGCCGCGCGATGCGGCTGTACAATGCCAACTGCCAAGCCCTCCCTCGATGTCGCCGCGGCTTCCACATCCATGACGTCGGCAGCTCATGCGCGACCTCCTCCACGTCGTCTTTTGCAGGAGCTTCAATTCCCCCCTCTTTGATTCGGATGCCTCCCCCCGTTCGCCTCACCGTCCTCTTTAACGGTGCTTCCTCCTCTTCCTCGAAGTCGCTCCTCTCCTGCGGTGCAACCTCCTCCCCAACCCATTCGTCATCTGCGGTGCTTCCTGCATCCGAGGGCCCACCTTGGACGACCTTCCTCTTCTTGTTGGCGTTGTGTCGGCCCTTTTTCTCCTGCATCGCCGCTTCCATTGCCTGGTTGGTGGTGTTCTTGCCGCGTCCAGCGCCGTGGGACGACATGGCGCACAACACAACCGCTCGCCGACTAACCAATTGCAAATCCGAAAAGCACGGTTCGTTGTCCATGTCGACGGTGATGATGACGGCGGCAGCGATGACGATGGCGACGAAGATGATGGCCGCGATGTCGTTGACGATGTCGATGATAGAGACGAAGATGACGATCAAGGTGCTGCGGACGGAAAGGCAAGATGACAACGATGGCAGCGATGGCGATGTCGTATTGTCGACTCGACGACAACCACTTGCACGTTTCGCAGCGAGATTAGAGCGGTTAACTGCACGCGCAAGCGGCGACCCCGCTGGAAGGCTTGGACAGTCGAGGGTGGTGGAGTACAGCGCGCAACTACTTTCATTTCGCGGAAAAAGCGATGCACGGGCAGGAGGCAGGAACAGGCGAACGTGAGTGCGAGATGGCGAGAAGGCTGGCGTATGGAGTCTGAAGCGGGCGTCTAGAGTCCCATCGTGGATTTGACGAGGACGCCCACATCCTCTCAAATACGTGCGAGGCGGTGTGCATCTGTCGACCACAACCTTTCTTGTTGCTGTCCTTGGTGAACGGTGGAGAGGGATAGACCCCGCGCGGCAGCACGACAGGACACCAACTGCTAAGCCACACGACGCGAATGGACATCCCCACCCACACCACCCCGATCTGCCTATCTCCAAACCACCCGCCGGCTCCCGCCCCCAAAAACCCCCCCCCCCAACCCCCGCCCCGAAAGCCTGCCCCCTTCCCCCCCCAACACTCCCCCATCCCCGACGACGTTGAGACAACTCCCATATCCCGCCCCCCCCGAACATACCCAACCGCACACCACCCCCGTCCACCCCCCCGCCCCCCCCCCCCCCCCAATACCAAAAAAGGGGGGGGGGGGGGGGGGGGGGGGGGCGGGGTTCAGGCAACCCCCCATCGACTTCCGACAACCGCCACCCCAACCGAAGGAGTTACGTGGGCATGAAAAAATTAAAAAAAAGAAAGAACAGGTTTTCACATCTGCAATTGCAATGAATCGACAGCCACTGTGCGGGACGATTAACAACGAACACAATGAACACATCTGCATCGACGATGGTGTGAGGGTATTCACCATTTCATATTTCTGCAAATTTCGTTTGCGAAAACAACAACAGCATTCCATACAAGGACCGCATTAAAGACAACACCTTTAATACACGTTTGCATTCCATTTAGGGAGATGACCCCAAAACACATGCTGTTGAGTGAGAGAGAGAGAGAGAGAGAGAGAGAGAGAGAGCGAGAATTCATAGAGTCATTAAAAAAGGGAAGTGCATTGTGCACTTAAACGGCACCAATTGAAATCATACACTGACGGAATAATCCGTCCTGCCAACCGAAAACCATCTACGGCAAACAAAAAGAAAACGACAATGTACAGACGACGACTCATCGACCCGATCGGATGACCACCCACTTCCGTCGTCGCGACAGGGAATCGAGACACGGCGCGTCGACGACCCGCACACGGCGTATTATACGAAGGAAAGGCCCACATTTACGCACCATCAACATCCATGGACGCCACAATGCGCACAACGAAGGTGGCAGCAACTTTAACGCTCACGAATGGCCTTCGCCATCTCTAACAGAGCATGGCACATAAGTTTGCTAACTTCGTTTGACACTGCGTAGTGCTTTTTCAACACTTCGACCTCCGCTTCCAATGCCTCGCACTGCCGGATTTGGATGGAGCATTGACGCTTGCTGGCGCTCTCCATCGTTGACACCATTAGCGCCTCGTGCTTCTCCATGCATTCTATCATCACTTCAAAAGTTTGTTGCCTCGTGCTCTTCCTTTTCCTGAAACCGCCTGGGCCACCCGTCGTTTGAGAAGAACCTTTCGTCAACCCGTCATCGTCCTCGTCCTGCCCTGCACCAGCGTCCCCATCGCCCACAGATTCAGGATCCGCAGAAGAGGTGGACAGCAAGCGCACACCACCCCGACCACCGGTGTCGGCAACGTTCTTGGGGTGTATGGTGTGGTTCTTGGCCGTGGACCCCACTATGTCATCGTAAACCACACAATCCGTGTTGAAATTGAAGCCCTTGGACGTCCTCTCCTTCGTCGACAATTGGAAGAAGTCTTGTTTCCCGGATAAGCCATTGAAGTGATGCACCTTCTTGAACCGCCGCATCAAATTGTCCCACTTCTTCCCACATGGTCGCCGCGTCTCTGTCGACGCCCACCTTCTTCAACCTTTGCGCCACATCTAACCACTTCCATTCGCGCGGCTTCATCTGAGCGTAGGCGTCACCCATCCCCTGAATGTGCGCATCCTGGTCACGTTTAGCCCTGATGAGGGCTACAATGTGTTCGCATCACCGTCCCCCTCGACATCGCTCCCCTCCCCGCCGTTTTTTTGCACCGACGACTATTGCGGGCATACGTCTTCGTCTTCCCGCCACTGCCTCCTATGCTGTCTTGCCTCAACGACGAAACGTAGCCTTCATCTTCCTCCCCACCCTCTCCGTCGTTGTCGTCGTCGTCGTGATCGTCCACGTCCAGAACCGGTGCCTCCTTTTCCTTTTCGTGCTCCCCCACACGCAGTCGCTGCACCCCCCGAGTTATGGATTCCTTGCGCCCCAACCGGAGCTCTCGCCTGTGTTCTGCCCACACCTCCCTTCCGTCACGTTCGTCACCAATATCGGCGAAGCCAGCATCCTTCTCCCCGCATTCACCACGACGGCGGGCCGCAGTCGAACCAGCGGACAGGGGAGACGGAGACTGCATCCACGGGGGCCGAGCGGAGGCACTCCTCGACACAGACGACGACCGAAATTGCTGCCTGGGAGGATCCCTGTTGTTCCCTGACGCCTCCCAAACCGGCACTGGAGACTTCGATGGTCGCACAACAGCCGTCACTTGCCCGTCGTAGTCGTCGGGGTGGGGACACACGACGACTTTTCGCGAGGTGGTCGACGACCTCCCACTACAGAGCCCGAATGACAGATTCACATCGCCATCGCCTTCATCTCTGTTGAGCCTCTGGTGGAGGAATTCGGTATACGACTGCTGATACGCGTCGTCGCGGCTCCCACATAGCTCTGTGGCCGCCCACTCCTGGGTGGACCCACTTCCCAGCAGCACGGTCCGCAACCGTGTCATTCGCCTCCTCGTCGGACGTATTAGGCAGAGGTTGGAAGTGCGGCGGTAAGTGCGCGTACCCAGACCGCTCCGACGGCCTTGAACTCCTCGACAGGGTTGGCCCAGCCCGTTGGCCACCGCCCTGCTCCCCCGCAGACCTGCAGATCGCCTGGCGCCCCTCCATCCTGACGTCCTTGGACGATTGTCGCCTTCTGCGCGCACGTCGTGGAACGCTACCGAGGATGCACACGTGGAACACAACTACAACGACGACCAAAAGGACGACCAGCACCAGCAACGGCAGCCTCTGGAAGACGTCGGCCATGAAAGGCACGTGGACGACGGCAGCAGCTAGAAGACAACTGTGGATGTCGAGGAAATAGAGACGAACAGTGCTCCAAACGGCCGATCAGAGATATCGACAAACGAAGGGTAATGTATCCCGTCGTGGAAGACACTGCACAATCGGTAGAGCGGGGACCGACTGAAGTATATCTGCTAACCGTTGGGCGTCTTCCCGCTCGGGGCCAATGGCACCGACGCGATATAGTCCCTTCTCGACGTCTTGGAGGCCGGTAGGACAATTCCATGACGCCGAACGTTGCCGACCGAAGATGTCCGTCGACAGGCCGCCAGGAACAGAAATGCACCAGCTGAGTTCGAGATTTGGCGTCGAGAGGCCTGCCGTCGACACCCCGATTCTTCCGGATGCTTGACCTCCGAGGGACCTCGGGAGGTCCCTTGGGGAACGTGTCGAAATGGCTGTAGACCGAGGGATCCCCGAGGAAATGTTTTCACATTGTTTTTCAATTTTTTCCCCGAGGATAAGTGGAACGGTGAATTCCTAGGGGGATTTATGCGTTCGAGGAGTGTCTAACGAGCCCCTTTTTATGTTCTTTTCCCGCCTGGCCGTCTTCGGAACTGAAAAGAAAAGCACAAAAAAAAAAAGGAAAAAAACACGACTTCATAATATAAATCCATCGCAATTCGCTGCCATCCGGATTCTCCTGCATCAGTGGTCCGACAATGTCCCGCAGATGTCCCACAGGTGTTTGTGGGACAGTTTACCTTACTCCTTTGCTAGTAGAACCGTGCTCCCGGAGTGTGGCAATAGAAGGTCGTTATGATGACATTTGTTTAAATTATTTTTTGTGTTTACTGTACGGCAGGGTGTTGTTTTGTGGTGTCCAGGGGCCTGGACCCACTAGCAAGGTATTCTACCACGCCGTTCATGATTTTGATCACGTGTGGCATCGAGTGACTCAGTACGGTCGTCGAATAGATCGGATCTCAATGGCCTGGTAGTTTCTGAGAGGGGACTGTAAAGATGCCCACCTCCCGTCGAATGCGATGCGTCGAAAAAAGAAAAAAAAAACAAAGTTGGACTAACTTGGACATGATAGCTCGTGGCTTTGCGTGGGCGGAAAGTCAGGATTTTATGGGCTCTAAAGGGGGGGGGGTTGATTTCTAGCCTTTTTTTTTTTTTTTTTTTTTTTTTGTCTCATGAGAAATAGAACTTCGAATGTGAAATTCGAATATTGTGGTGGATCTGACAAGAACGCTTCCGCGTCTGTCGGATGGCCTGTTAGAGGCATCATGAGATACATGGGATGAATGCGTCCCTATAGCCATTACTTGTTCATCCTCGTGGTTGTGCTCGTGGGCACATTTTATTGCCACGGTACATCATTATGAAGACTTACGTGAAGGAGATCGAACCAACCCATGAATTCCGGTGCACGGCTGTTCTTCATAGTTTTATGGGTTATTTCAATTCATTTTAAATAAAAAAAACGCTCCATTCATGCAAGTAAAAAATCACTTTGGACTTTCCAAAAAACCATAAAACTGTGTCACACGTCGTAGAATACTTCGCTAGTGGGTCCAGGCCCCAGGAGTAATTCTTTTTTTTTTTTTTTTTTTTTGGGAAAACAGTCTCCACATTATATTGCACACAAGCACAAGAGCCCGGAAATCACCCCACAAAACAACCCGGATTCAACAGGAAAGAAAAAAAAAAACATGCTCGGGCCCTTGTAGGCTCATGTAACCTGGACCCTGAATAAAAGTGGCTCTCCCAAAATGAAAAAAAGAAGTAGAGGATGGGACCAAACATCCCAGCCAAAAACCTTAGCTTCTAGAGTGATTTAGGATCTTGACACACTAAACTAGTTACCTGACCCTTCATGGTGGAGAGCTAAGGCGCTCACCATGACCCAGGAGTAATTCTTAGGGCATATTCGCACCGATGCTCTTCTAGATGCGTCTGACGGTAGACTCTACCGATGTACATTTCAGTGAAGTGTTGTGTGATGCTGCTTTAGCCCCATGATGGGCCTCGCTCAAGTAGACAACACACTACTTGGGACCACGAAAATTCAAAATGTTTGACTCGTCAGGATGCACCTTTTGCTGAAAGCGTCCACATACGTTACATGTAGAGTGATGTGCGCTGGAGCGAGGCGCGATGATTGTAGCAATGGCGAACCAAGGCCGACGCTTGGAGCGAGGCCCTATAATTGTTTGTTTGTTTGTTTGTTTGTTTGTTTGTTTGTTTGTTTTTTTTTTTTTTTTTTTTTTTTTTTTTTTTTTTTTTTTTACGAATCACACTTGAATTCATTACAGGAAAAAGATTATTTGAGGCCGGGGACCTCACAAATCCACCCGGTGTTATCCCGACAGCCTCAGTCGGTTTAGCTTATGTGAGCCATACTGCAACCAATCAAAATGATCCTCTACCTAACTGTGTATGTAATGTTTGACTACAGAGAGGTCTTTCATCCTATCTACTAAAGCCATCTAAAACACACTGACTTCAATACATTGACAAAAGAACAGTTGGGGCCGGCCACCCCACATGAAGGTCGGGTAACTACCTACTCAAAACGGAAGGAAACAAGTTCAAACAACTGCCTACCCTGCCACACGGGCCTAACCAGGCGGCCCGGGCCCAGTCTATAACGACCGGGAGGAACTACCTTCCTTCTAAGCAAGCCTCCCGAGGCTCTGTCTCCCTTCCACCCCCAATGCGGTCTACTATGGCCGCCGACGGGAACCGCGCACCGAGGTTCGTAACAAGTAAGGAACAGGCGAGGGTGTGGAAGAGTGAGTGGGGCAGAAGGGGAGAGAGGGTACAGGGGGTTGATAGAGAGGGGGTTACATGATAGTGGGACTGACTAGGCCCGAAGCCAGGGTGAGATCACCAGTGTGCCAGAAAGGGTGATGGCTGCCAACTGGTTGTCCCTGACCCATGTGACCAGCAACCAGTGTCGGCCTCCAGACGTTCGCCCTTTTGCTGCCTTTCTGACCCAGTCCACACGAATCATAGTACGGATCCATGCCTTGACTCTTTGAATTATCGTATGGTCGTTTGACCATTCTTGTTTGAAAAGGATGTTGTTACGGTCCTCCCAGATTACCCATAGGAGGATCAACCGAACAGCTTGTGCTACATAGCCCCTTCTTGTGTGCCTGAACCAAGTGGATGGGATTCGACCATACATCACCCAGGCTTCATCCCAAGATAGAAGAGTTCCAACAAACTTGTGCCAATGCTCCTCCCACCACCGCCATATGCGCCTTGATGCTGGGCATACCCAGAAAAGATGGTTAGTACTTTCCTCCTGTGTTCGACCACAATGCTGACATTTGGTTTCGACATCCATACCCCTCTCAAAAAGCCATACTGAACTGGGGATGGCTGCCGGTGACAGCAGCCAGAGCAGTCCAGATAGCTTCTGCGACGGGAGCGCTGGTAGCTGGTCCCACAACGTTTGCAGCTAAGGGCCTGTGACTGGTTGTTGGGCCGTAGTTAGCCTGTTGAGTGCGTTAGTTGCATCCATCGGAAGAGTTCCTGTTCCGCTTTGCAGCTGCCGCCCCAGCTTGGAGGTGAAGTGGAAGAGGTACTTCCTGCAATTTGCGGCTAGCTCCCAATAATGACCCATTGGGTCGATTCTCATTCTGCTCAGCATCAGCCCGGCCATCAGGAGTTTGTGTGTTGTGGCTCCTGCTTCGACGGTAGTGTGTACCCGAACCAGGTGAAGTTCTTGTTCGAGGTGGACAGCGCATTCACCCTCAGTCTGAGGCGGCCTGGTTTCTTCGGATCCCCTCCCGGTCTCCACTCTTGTGGCAGCCAAATGTCATCTTCGAGTTGTTCCCCTTTTCGTACGACCGCAGAACTTGCCACCGAATCGTGACGGGTGTACCATTCTCCCTCAACTGGGGCGGTGGACAGGAGGAGCTCGCACCAGTGTGGGGGGATGGCCTCTGTGAGTTGGTGGAACCTGTCTGCCAACAGGCGGAGCCCATGCAGTTTCTGCCTTAGAACCTGCTGCGTAATCCATTCTTTCGCCTCACCATCCCAAATATCCACAATTCTAGATATGCCCCTCTCCATCCACTTTCTGCCAAACTTGCCTGGGGTTGCGCATGCAAAGAACGGCTCCCCTTGAGTGTTGCAGATCATCAAGTTGAACTTCCTCTCTCGTTGTGGGATCTTTTCTTGAAGTCGGGAGGAGTGTCCTCCAGGCGGTCCAGCAGGCGTTTGCGATCGGGGAGCGGAGTTGTCTGCGGGAGTAAGATGTCATGAAGACACAAGTCCAGACATCCTCCCTCCGTGATAACGAGAGTTCCTGCTGCAGCACATACTCCAAAACTGCCAGCCAGGGTTTGCGGGTCGCCTGGGTGGTTGCCTTAAGCAGCCATTTGGTTAGTAGCGACAGATTCTGCTTTCTCGGATCAACTATGCTGAGTCCACCTTCCTGCTTTGCCCTCGTAACCTTGGCCCAGGCAACTTTTGAAATGTACCCTTGTCCTTCCTATGCTGAGGGCTTCCAAAGGTAACTGCATTTGTTGTTATGAGCCTGACGGTGGGCTTGGAGAGGAGGCAGACTGCTGCCACGAACCACAGTTGCGCGAAGACAACGGAGGTGAGCAGCATCGCCCGCCCCAGCAAGGACATCTCGATTGCTGTTCGACAGTGTTGTAGACTGGCTTGTGTTTTGGCCCGAAGAATAGCATCCTGCCTTGGTCGTGGGTCTGTCAGCGAAACTTGCACCCCTAAATACCTCTCAGAGAGTTTTGAGGGTATGCGCTTCATGCCCCAGCCATAGCCTTCCAGCTCGTAATCAGCTGGGAGGAAATACGCAGATTTCCCCCAGTTCACGCGGGCTTCAGATAGTGTGGCATATGCGTCCAGAAACCTCTTCACTTCATGTGTTGATTCCGGGGTTGCTTCCATTACCAGGAGGAGGTCATCCGCTATCGCTCCGATAAGCAGGGTATCTCCTTGACCCAAGGTCAGACCTTGAATGCGGGTTGATGTACGCAGCGAGTTGAGTAGCGTCTCCATCTACAGAGCAAAAGGACTTTAAAGGAGGGACACCAGTCGACAAACTTGGTGGAGGGAGCGCGTTAGCGAAAAGGTGGGAGACAGAAACCCGTTGACGTTAACCGTAGATGTAGAGTCCATGTAGAGCTCCTTCACCCACCGCCTGAAGCAGGGTCCGAATCTCATGTGTTCCAGGGTGGCGGGGACGAACGACCAGTTAACTCTGTCGTAGGCCTTCTCGAGGTCAAGCATGGTGACCATCATCTGTCTGTTCTCCCGCTGAATGATTTTTAGAGCTCCGACGACCATCATGATGTTCTCGCTTATCGATCTTTCCTACACGAAGTCACCCTGGTCCTCATGCACCAAGCCTGGTAGGTGGGGAGCAAGTCTTCTCGCGAGAGCCTTCGCAAGGATTTTGTAGGACACATTCAGCCTGGAAATCGGTCGCCAGTTCGGGATGTTGTGCTTGTCGCCTTTTTTGTAGATAACTTGAAGCGTGACGATCCCCAGCTTCATGTCTTCGGTGAGAGTACCTCCTTCCAAAATCCGGTTGTAGAGGTCGAGTAGGAGCGGGCCGACGTGCTCCCACACAACTTGGTAAAATTCAACAGGAAGGCCATCAGATCCCGGGCTTTTTCCGTGTGCCATACTTTTGACCGCCTCCCAGAGCTCCTCAAGTGTCAACGGGCGATCCATGAGGAGGCGAGCTTCGTGCGAGAGTTTCACCTCGGTAAATTGCCAAAGATCGTGCTCCTCTCACAGTTCGTGCAGAGATTGGTCCGGCTGCCGGCGCGATGTTAAGATGTCACTGAAATAGGTTAGCGCATACTCTCCTATAGTTGCAGAGTCCCTTGCTGATGCTGCCTCTTGCTGTAACTCTCTCATGAGCGCGTGTGCTCGCGGAGGACAGATTCGCTGAAAGGTTTCCCTTGTCATGCGGTCCCCCGTGATCATTCCCCTTTCCTAAGCTCGCTTTGCCCATGTTGTTTGTTGTTTCACCTGCAGGGCTTCGAGTTGCAGCAACGCTCTTTCTCTTCGATGGAGCCAGTATAATTCTGCCAACGGCTCCGCGCTCATCTCTGCCTCTGCCTTAGCAACCATGCATCGACAGTCTTCCTCTTGTTGCCTCCGGCCTCTGACCTGCATCCTTGAGAACACGTCAAGGGCTCTTGTAATGATACGGAAGCCGATCTGTAGCCACTCCTCCTCTGAAGCAAACCAATCCTTGGTTTGAGCCCATTCGGTCCAGTGCTTGGCGACCCATTCTGTGATTTTTGGGACGTTGAGAAGATCTATGTTGAGACGGAATGTGCCCGGCCCTCTCGTGACCTGGTCCACTATCTCGAAGGTTGCCACGTCTGGCCGATGATCAGAGAGAGACTCAGTGGCACAGTCCACGTTCGTCAGAGAATTCCAGGCTGCTCCTTTGGTCAAGACTAGGTCCAGGCGCCTCTTGGGGGCAGGACGGTCCTCCGTAGCTGCAGATGAAAACCAGGTGAAGCCCGACTCTTGTGGATGCGTTGTCTTGAATGTGTCGACCAGCCCCCTCATCGTCATGAAGTCGGTCATCATAACTGCATCAGCTTTCCTGGGGGCATCCATTGGAGAGTCCAGGCCTGGGGCCAAAACTAAATTGAAGTCACCTGCGAGCACTATGTTGTCAGCATCAGGCACTATGGCAGGTAGCACCTCTAGAAAGGACCTTCGTTCGCTTGGATCCGAGGGTGCGTATACGGTCATGATCAACCAGCTCTCTTTGCCAAGGCACAGCAACATCCAGGCCCAGCGGCCCCAGATGTCGACCTCTTGCTCCAATATATCTGCTTTGAGGTTCCTGTGGATGAGGATGGCACATCCTCCTCTCGTATCCGTTGCTGGGGCCTACAACTGGGGACCCTTCCACCAGGAACTGCATTGCTGGATCTTGCTCCCGTCCAACTTAGTTTCCTGCAATAGCATCACCTGTATTTTCTGGTCCATGCATCACCTGTATTTTGTGATCATGGACCCAAGTCTTTAGCATGTTTTTTTTTAATCTGCCTGACGTGTCCCCCAACCCTCGATGTTCCATGTGGCAACCCTAAGGCTGGACATCAGTTGATGTTGGCGCGGTTTCGTGTTGGATCCGCTGCGAATCATCTGCTGGTTGTTTTGGTCTCGGCTTTCTTGCTGTTTCTCCTTCCCCCGAGTTGCCCCAAGGTGCAAGGAGTAGGTTGCGGAAACCGGCAGAATGAGGCTGCTTATCGGTAGCCAATGTGGTGCAGAACTCTGCGACAATTTTGGCATTAACATCGTCGGTCAGGAACGTTTCCTGCAGTTCCTCCGTTGCTGTGGAAGCCAACCAGCTAGAAGGCAGCCAGACTACATCTTGAGTTGCCAGCAGCGCGGCTGTGTCCAGTGCAATTTTGACATCAAGCACGCCTATTGAAAAATGCCAGCTGCCTCCATTACTGGCAGTCACCGTTTTACGTCCTATTCGCACACCAGGAACCAGCCTAAACGCAAAGCATTCGACTATGAAAGTTGCAGCCACATACTTCACCGCTTCTTTCATTGTGGGGGAACTGCTAACTGCAACGGTTGGAATTGCCAAAAAACCCTTGTCTGTTCTTCGTGCCATGAATTTGGTTCCTTGTTGAGAGAGCATAAAGCAGAGCGGGACGAGTTGGTGCCTGATGGAGCCCACTGCATTCCTGCTGCTTGAAGCCTGCAGTACTGGTGTTGGCAGCAGAGCTAAATTAAATGGAGGTTGCTGGGGTGGCCCTTGCGAGGATGCTTGATGAGTTGAGGCCCCCGCTGCACTGACAGCAAAGAAGTCCAATTCTCCCTCTTCCTCCTCTTGGGTGATCACACCTTCTCCATCTCCGTTGATCCTTCTTTGCTTTACAGGGGTCCGAAGAAACAGCCTCGGGTCTCTCATTGTTGCGTCAGTTGCCGTTGGCTGAACGGTGTAGCTCCCTGCACCGTGACTGTGGCCTTCAACATTCCTTAGCGAAGTCAGCTGCCCATGGGTCTGCCCACCCGAGGACGAGGCACCGACACCTTGGGAAGGGAAGGGAAGGGGGACAAATTCTGGGTTGTTGTATATGGTGAAGGGCTGAAGCGCCAGGTGTTGGTCTGGGTGGTGAGAAGTGGGGTTCTGAGCGTAATGTGGGGCTGTAGATGACGTGTCAGCGACGCGGCTTGGTGTGTTGGAGTCTGGCCCAGGGTGGGGTGGGTGAGGCGGGTGCAATCGGGCTGCGAGTTGCATTGGAGGTGGATGCTGCGTTCGGTTTATGGACACGAGCGGAGGGGATCTCATGAAGGCTAGGGGGCGACCCTGGGAAGCGAATGAAGGGGTCGGGATAACCGGGGCACGTAGTTGTGAAGCGAGGGGAAGAGCTACTAGGGGTCTAGGCGGGCGCCATGCAGTGGGGCATGATGCATTCGGTAGGGGAGGGTAGCCTGTTGGCTGAGGGTGGTAGGCGACAATCGACCCTTGCAAGGACGACGAGACTGGCGGAGGGTGGGTGGGATGAAGGGGGGCTACCACCGAGGTGGGATAGGGTGGGTGAAGTGATGTGGTCGCGACTGACGAATTGAAGGGTTGTTGAGGGTGGGGAACGTGTGTGGGTTGGGGGGGGTGCGCCGGTGGGTGCGGAACTACGGGTTGAGGGTGTGCAGGGTGCTGATGCGCAGGACGTGATCTGGGAGGCTGCCGCTCGTCTGCGGGCTGGGGTCTGCCCCGACCGCCTACCTGTCCGCGTCTGCCTCCACGCGTCCTACTTCGGCGACCTAGCGGCATCAGCTCATGGAAGCGGGGACACTCGGGGTCGAACTCGTCATGAAACCACCATAGACACTTTTGGCAGAAGGCCGTGTCTTGGTTGGCGAATTGGACTTGCATGGCTTGTCCCGTCGGTCGTCGAAGCACAATCCATTCTTTAAAATTTCGTTCGACCACCGGGTCGCAATCGATTTTAACGTTGCCAAGTCGGGGCTCGTCCTCCCTCCTATCTGGAGGATGCATGTGAATGATCGGGCCCATAAGCCTTTCGACTGCGTTGCGCAGTGAGAACATTGCTCCCAAAGGGATGCGCAGAGCTATGATTCGATAACGAGCTGCCGATTCCGCATCTCTGAGCTGATCCAGCTCTTGTTGCGTCATCCATGGCCGAAAGGTCACTCTGACCGGGCCTTGCCTCGAGGGGATGAAGTCCTGCCCTTTGGCTATCGTCCATTGTGCGATCCTGCTAGTGCGTGCCACGTAAGACATTACGTTGGGCGCTTCACCGTGCGTACGACCACGCTTATGCGACGGGTTGAAATTGATGTCCTGAAACCAAGCATCCTCGTATATCCTTATGAACTGTTCGCGCTGTGCAACAGAGAAGGTGGAAGCTCTACAGTCAAACATAACGATAACTGTTCGATCCTTTAACCATGCGACTGTGGCTGCGTCGACCTCGTCGCTAAGATTCAAGTAGCCAATGCCATCTACAACCTCGATTTCCCCATGCGAGAAGGAAGTTTCGGGGAAGAGGCCGTCGTCGTAGCATGTGTCTAGTAACGTGCGTATTCTATGCAGATCTCCCTGCTGATCTACCGGGAGGTTCGAGCCATGTGATGGGCCGATGCTGACTTGTTGTGCCCCTCCGGTCGGGGGTTGGTTAGGTCCATTCATGATGGCTAGTGTAGCCGTGACGCTTCCGTAGAAGCGTGGGAGCGGGTGGGCCGGGGGCGGAGCGGCGTGGATACACGAATACGCAACGAGCGTGGAGCACAAGTTGACCACGGGCAGTTGGGAAAGCCAAAGAAGGAGGTGTGGGGGATGAGTCGGTGAGATTGGTGGAGGTTAAGTAAGTGATGGAAAAATTGCGTGACGCCAGATCGGTGGGCCGTCGACACTATCCATGGCGACGTAGGAAAACACAGGGTACAGGTGAGGCTGTACTAGGTGGGGGGGGGCCGTGAGTCAACGGGTGAAGTATGTAAGGGGTGTGTGGGACGGGCAGAAAGGGGGGGGAGCACGGGTGGGGCAGCACGGGGTGTGAGAATACGGGGAGAGCGTGGGGAACGGATGTGTGAGGATTTAAGAGGGTGTGTGAGGGCAGGGGGGTTGCGTAGAGAGAGTAAGCCCTGGATGTGTGAGGATGTTTCGTGAGTGTGAGGAGCGGGAAGCATATGGGTGAGGCTGAGCGAAGTGGGGGGAAGGGTGGACACGCTGTGTGATGATCATGCACAGCTTAGTGGAGAGTGTGGGGGAACACCATTGACCGCGGTCGGCTGGAAAGACTGAAGCGGAAATTGTAGGATGAGATGGTGAGTAGGTAGGGGTAAGGAAGTAAGGAGGAGAATTACCTGGCGCCAAGTCGGTGGGCCATCGACTCCGCGGGCAATGCTGATGAGGGCAAACGACGCTGGTCCAAACATATCGACAATATCCTGCTCTAAGTCACGGGTTGGATGCGATATCGCTTCAAACACTTCGGGACAGGGCCCTTACATCGCGCCTGTCCAATTACGGGTGGTACACATTAGATGGAAAAGGAACTTTTATATTCGACCACCGACTCGCCTCCATATCCCCCCTTACTCGACGAAGCGGGAAGGGTTGACCTAGCGATGGAGCTAGGTAGGACGGTGGGCGATGGCCAGTTCACGGGGCTGCGTGCCCGGATGGTGGCTGGTGGTACCTGTCCTCCTGAAACTGCGACGCCTCAACGGAGCGCTCCGCGCCGGTCAAAACGTCCCTCTCCAAAAACACTATTCAGTGAGGCCGTATAATTGTAGCGGTGGCCGAACCCCACACCACTCGAAAAAGTTTATGCTCCTTGCTCCACTACTCTAGACATGTGCAAAACTAGATTGAATCTTATGCTAGAACATGGAACCATACACCGCCATGATTTCTGTCTGTTGTGCATGTCGAGAGTAGTGGAGCCAGGCCGTATGGCAGCGCGCACGAAGATAGAAGATGAGCGCGGTAACCACGATTTTTCAGTTTTTCATTTTCAATTTTTCTTCTCTCTTTTTGTTTCTTCCGTCTTTTGTACCCTGCTGTTGATTATTGGCGGGACGAACTTCTCTGTTGATTCTCAAGTTCTCCGCTGTTGATTATTGGCGGGACGAACTTCTCAGTGCCCGGGGTCTAGGTCCCACTTGGACGAATTAAGAGATACTGACCGTAGATACCAAAGATCAACGGCCAACATCTCCTCATTTGCGAAAGTGGGACCTTTCCCCGGGGTTTTATTATTATTTTCTTTTCCCAGTGCCTTCGACTTGGAGCATTCGATCTTTCCTTCCAGCAGCTAAGGGCGCAGACGCCCTGGACAATCCGGCAGCATTTTGAATGCATATGGACTCGAATTCGTCCTGATGCATCCAAAATGTCCGGGGATGGCGAGGAGTGCAACTTCTGGACCGCGGATCAGTCAGCGGCGGTCTCTCTGCAGCATTCAGGTGCCCGGAGTGCAACTTCTGGACGGCGGATCAGTCAGCGGCGGTCTCTCTGCAGCATTCAGGTGCCCGCGTACTTGCCTCCTGCGTCCGCAAAGAGATCCGCTAAGCCGTTGCCAGCACGATCAGTGAGAGCAAGAGTCGCTCCCGTGAATCATCGGACTCTGGGGGCGAAGTCCCACTCACGGTAGCCCAGATTCTTCGTTCCTGACCATAGATTAAGGCACATCGACGGCCATAGCTGTGGAGTCCAAGCTGCAGGGGACTAGGACCTCGCGCCGGCCGAGCATTGCTGTAGTTGGGAACTTGGGAGAGAATATTATAGCGGCGCAAGAACCGTCARAATCGTCAATAGCGGTGCGGGAGATGAGAGAGAAGCACTGTTGAAAAGTATAGGGCACGTGCTCGGCGGCGTTGAGCAAGGAGAGAGAAGAGAGAGCGCAGTGGGTTCGGCCAAGA
>BFEA01001086.1:105388-141736 GCA_003427395.1 Chara braunii
TTTTTTTTTCAATGGGCCCAGTGCCCAAGGCTCCAATTATGAATTTGATTACAACACTTAACCACATGCCTCTTCCCATCAGGGCTGGAAGAGCCTGAGCCACTGCTCCCCCGGAGACAGCTTCCCTGCATAACACGAATATAGTATCATCTTGGGGCATTGATTTCACCCCACTTTGTGCTGAATCAAGCTCTGCCCTACTTGACCCCTCAATTATCCACTACATTCTTCAGCAGCATGACGGGTAGGGAAGATACAAATAAGGCAAAGAGATTAATAACAGGGCAAGCTGGTTTGGCAGTTCAGCAGTTTATCGATAGTTACGATGAGCTTCCCCCACAATCCTGATTAGCCACTAACGACACAAGTGGGGAAGGCTCTGTTGCAGAAAACTCAAAGCGAGCTGTGGTCAGCAGCCCTTTTCTATGACCCGGCCCACCTCAACAGGCCCCCTACTTGTTATTGCTACAGTTTAGCAGTTAGCTTCCCTCACGATCCTGATTAGCCACTAACCACACGAGTGGGGAAGGGTCTGTTAGAGAAAATGCAAAACGAGCTGTGGCCATTTCAGACGCAACCTGGGGTTCCGTTATCCCATGGAGCTGCCAATATCACCCATGCCCTCTTGGAGCACCCCTTTTTCTATGACCCAGCCCAACTCAGCAGCCCCCCTGTTTGTTTTTGCTATGTCAGTTCCTCTAAACCCTTTAAACCCTTGAAGCCGTAAAAACCCTTTTCCCCCCTGTTTGTTATTGGTATGTCAGTTCCTCTAACAACTTTCCGCCGGCAGTGGGGCCCATCCCTTAATTGAAGGGTGACGGTCTTTTGATATCATCATTGAACTGACCGGGCCGCCATTATTGGAATGTCGCCGATTAGTATCATTTCACTTTTCATAGTTCAAGATGATTATCTTGCTCACTGTGGTTACATCTGGATTAGAACTCATGTCTGTATTTCAACAGGTAATTGGTGTACCAACTGAGCTACAGTCTTCCCCCGGATACAACGTACGGTCATTACAAGCTGAATTTAGATCGAAAGATGCACCAAATTCAGCTATAATGACCGTATGTTGTTTTCAGGGGAAGACTGTAGGCTTCTTGGTAACTCCCCAGTTTCTCCTCCTCCGTTTCCCCGAACTTTGTCACTTCCTCTCTCTACTCGAACTAGGGTCTTCACCCCAATAGAACGCGCTCTCATTGTAGCTGTATTTGGGGCAACTTTTTCCTTCCCCCTCTTGTTCTGTCCTGATCCGGTCTTAGGCGCTGATCCGACATTACATAAAAAGAGAAAAAGACAAGAAAGTCCCTAAGAAGCAGGCAATGGATCGGACGGGGCGGAAAAGCAAACTGGGACCCCACAAAGCCGGTTTCGGTGGGTCTTTCCCAGCTACCGCGGCGGGTTTCTTTGGGCTATTATGAAGTYGAGTGTTCCTGTGGTCCTCCGTATGGGTTGRGTTTGTTTGGGCTTCTATGAAGTCGAGTGTTCATGTGGTCCTCYGTATGGGTTGGCCTCCGAATGTGGGGGACACAAACGTACCTGCTGAGGAAGGGTGGACATAGAAAAGGCCAACACATTTTCACGTCAACTTTCTAGGTAGGGGTAGGGGTCCTTGAGCTTTCCATTTTATGTAGTGTCTTTGGACCGTTCATCACGAACTACGCGCCACGTACACAACCTGAAAACGTACCCCTAACAAAGCGCCGCACCCACAGACCTCGGAAAGTGATAGGGTTCGACTTTTTCACCAAAATTACCTAACTTAGGCAATGTCGGATCAAAAGCTTAGGGCATAGTCGTACTAGGTATATGGCCGATTTTCGAACCGGTCCTGCATGCACCTGACCGCAATTACGTCCACAGGGAAGCGGAAAAAGTCCTAGTGTGAGTACACCCTAAACTTCCTATTTCTCGCAACTCTTGACACCCTTCCCGCTCCTTGCACTCCTTTCTACCTTCCCTGCTTGATGTCTTCACCTTTTCTGCATCATCCCCCTCTGCTCCCCTGCCTACGGTGTCGAGGGCATCGGTCCGACACCGCACGTGGCAGCGCGGGACTCTCTCGGTCGCATCACGCAGGAGTTGGACCAACCTCGTCGCGAACACACAATTGAAGCTTCCTTAGGCCGCTCCGGCCGAGTGCGCCGGCCATACCTCTCGCGAGCCCCTACGACAGGATAGGGCCTACGCGAGGCACAAGTTACCTCCACCTTACGGGAGTTGTCACCTCCCTTTGGTGGGCGTATCCCCGCCGAGCTATTAGTCCACAGTACGAAAGCTAATCAGTTGCAATCGCAGAGGTGGACCAGCCGAGCGCGTTTCTCGTTCGCTGTAGCATAGGGGATACGCGCAGTAGCACGCCTGTTGGGCCCGCACGCGAACCGACTTCTTGGGGGGCTGAAGTCCCAAGCGCGGCTCGTCTTCGGTCAACGAGGACGCATCCCACACACCACGCGCACACCACTTTACGAACACAAAAATAAAACATACGCACACACACACCTACAACACGACACAACACAAACAACGAGGCAACGCTCCTAGCCCCTCGGTAGCCAACCCATAACTTTTCGATGCGGAAATCAAACGGGCGTCGCGCGCGAGACTTTATATAAAAACCGCGCGGACGCAGGGCCTACTCATATCGACTCGCAATGCAAACGTACGCAAGCGGTCACAAAGATGGCGTACTGTGTAGTACCCATATTCACGCGGCCCTCGTTAATTTCGAGGGTCGCGTATGACACTCAGGTGTCGGCTGACACGCGCCTTGAGGGTTAGTCTCTCGACGCTGGACAACCTCCATGCGCGGTTGAAGACCACACACCCTCTTCTGCACTTTGTGCGGAGTGGGTGGTACAAAGGTTCATGCCTGTGGTGACAGTCGTTTCTTACTGCCGCGGAGGTGAGCTCCACTCCAAGCCTGGGCGGAAGTCAAGGGGTTTGACTTTGACGGCTGCCACGGACTACAACGTCCAACCATACAAACTCTAAAAAGCAAGGGGAAAAAAAAGGGAATCCCCCTCCTCTCTCAAGACACAATCTGGTTGACCCTTACGCACAATTACAGTAGGCCTCTCAAATACTCATGACACTTATAAGCATATGAGGGTTAGTTATAGGACGATCAACTCTCACAGTCACAGTGGGGCTTCTTTCAGCCATATATGTATGTAATCGCAGACAATCACACCCAGAGTCCGAACCACAAACGTACCTGCAATCACATCAAAGATCCAACAAAAAACCCACACACTACACGGGGTCAACTTCAACAATTCCTTGCACTCATACCCCTCGCCTTAGCCATACAAGCCTCACTCTTGCAACTCTTAAATAAATACTCAGCACTTTCATTGGATGACCATTCAATAAAGTCCGGGTGAAAATACAACAAAACAATATAAATCACAAGGTTAAAGCCTTTAGGTTGAGTGACAAGATCGGATTGGAGTTGAATCGTAAACCGACCTGTTATCAGTCATAACAGAAGATGATCCGAGTAGGATCAAGCTGAAACTCGCTCAAGTCCTAAATCGAAGTCCAAGGAAAGTCTGTACCATAAGACATGTCAACCCCCAAGCTAAGTCATCAGCGCATGGGGGATGAACCTCCATAACACCTTCTCACTCTAGGTTATCTGCCAACTAAATCCAAGTCTACCCCTAAGCTAATGTCCAAAGCAAAGGTAGACTAACGGCAGGATCTTCCCTATTCAGTCAGGTTGGATCGCCAGAGTCGCCACCTGTCAAAATATAATTTATCTCCTTTAAACTAAGAAAATTTTGGCAGCGCTTCTCGTAGGAAAAGTGTCTTTTCAGAATTTGTATCAGCCCGAATATGAAAACAAAGATAGTCTTTGACTTTCCAAAGTCCAATTTTGTCTAACTCCCTGAATTAGCAAGAATTTGGGCAGCACTCCCTTTAGAAAAGGAGACTTTCCAGATTTTTACTTAGCCATATATGAACTTTGGACAAGTTGAACTTTGAAAGGTTAAAAATTGACTAACTCCCTGGATTTGTAGAAATTTCGGCAGCGCCTCCTATTGAGAAAGTAACTTACCAAAGTTTATAGAAAGCCAAGTATAACAAAAGTTCCTAGAAAATACGAGAATTGACCTAAGTAAAAAAACTTAGCGCAGAAAATGCAAAATTGAACCAACTCTTATCGCTCTAGCACGCGGCGAGCAACTACAACAACTACCTGTCAAATTGAGACTCAGACCAAGTAGTAGCCTCACTCAGTCACAAACAAGCAAAACCATAAGGGTAAGTACTCTCACCACCCCAGGGTCAATTTAACAAACAATAGTTCGTAATCTTTCTATGATTTACCCCTTTATACCCTACTTACATAAGGCGTAAAGTCAGGTCATTCAATCTTATGGAACATGCCTGACTCAGCCATTGAGAGTACACGAACAGGTTGCACAACTACTTCTCTCGTCCTTTAGGCATATGACTAAGCCATTCATCTTAAAAACAAAGCTTCGTTGCCCTGAACTGTTTAATATCCAGGTTATATATACCTCTCTGAACTTTAATGTTCAAAAGTTGGGCGTAGGACTGAGCCATTCATCTTAGAAACAAAGCTCAGCCTGCCCAAAGTCACCTTCAGTTATACTCTTAGTTATACTCTCTTCAACTTATGATAAGCTATAGTCAGGTCATCCAATCTTATGAAACTCGTGCCTGACTAATTTGTTCGTAGATAAAATAGTAATAAAGTATAGCCAAATCATAACCTCTCGGGTTCCAGCATGTGTGAGGCATTGGGCCAGACCATCCAATCTTATGAAACATATGTGGTCCTTTGCCAGGTTCGTTTCTCTCTGAACCATTTGTGTGCGGCATGAGTCCAAAGTCATCCAATCTTATGGAACATGCTTTGTCCTCAGCAAGAATTACTCCCTCAGAACGAAACAGGAAGAGGCTGAGTCATCCAATCTTATGGACTTGCTCAGACCTCCTCGATCAGAAACTAATGAAACTGAGTAAACCCCAACTAAATACAACAACCAGGCCGTCCAATCTTATGGAACAGGCTTGGCTCCCAAAAGTCAACCACAGTCAAACCCTCACAAGTCAGAGCAATCAGACCATCCAATCTTATGGAACTTGTCTGATTCTCAATGTAATTCGAAAAATAAAACACAGCAGCCAGGTCATGCAATCTTATGGAACATGCCTGACACCATAGGACCCTTTTCAACTTCAAGCAAAACTGCCTTTCTCCCACCTTTCCCCCAGATGCACCTCTTTTCTCATGAGCAAGTCTGCTTTCGGACAATGAAAAACTGAAACTGAAACTGTTCACACGCTCCTTTACTTGGTCTGAGTTGCGTCCTGCCAGTCAAACTAAAGTCAAACATAGGGGTACATGTAGTACACTCAGTTAAGCATAGCAAGATGTACAGATAGGGGTTATACCAGGGTATATGGAGGGAAAGCAAGGGTTACCTTTCAGCTCCCTGCCTCCATGACTCCTTTTCAGTTCCGGCAGAGCTCCCACAATCGATGGGGTAACCTCCCACAAGGCCTTGCTGCGGTCTTATGGGTTGCAATCCCACCTGCCGCCTTCCTATCAGGACCAACGGACTAGACTTAGAGTAAGAAGGGCAGAAGAAGAAGCATTCAGTCTCTCAGATACAGGAAGGGTGCGCTCAGACTCGCAGGACTGAAGTCACACCGCTGAGCACGCCCCCCCTTCTGACGAATCCCCAAAATCGCATCACTAACCCCCTCTATCACTACTGTAGACTGTAACGGTAGTCTTCCTTGCCGTCCAGCCACTCTGTTAACACCGCATCTCCGCCTCCCAAAATGAAGCTGCAATCATATGATCCTCAGGACAACCGCGGTCAAAACAGCGCAGTAGTTTGCAATAACCCGGTCGGGACCGTAGCAAAAAACGCAGCCCAAACAACAAAATACACAGCCACCACCGAAGTAAAAACCCGACTGGAGCAGCCAGCGGAGTGCACCGCAGCGAGCCACGGAAGGCCCAATAGTGCACAGTCGCTACGTACGGACACTACTCCCGTGTGAACCTGACATACTGTAACAGTTCGCCCCCGTCTCTCATGCAGCCGGTACGTAGCTTCGCTCCTTCTGCTCACCCCTCGCTTCACTACTTCAATGGTGGGAGCAGTGCACTATCAGCAGGCGGGTCTGTAGAGTCGGGGCAAGCGGATAGTGCAACATACGATCTAAGCGAGTAAGTCTTCAGCCCATGGCTCACCGTCCCAGCCTAACAAGGCGACCGGCTCGCCGGTCAACAGTTAGCCTTTCCAACCCGCTCTCGCCCCCTGCTGCTGCGCTCGGTTGGATGAGCGGTGCCTCTGCCCAATCAGCAAGTCATGTAGCCCGCCCGCCTCGCTCCGCCCCAACAGTAAGTTTCCCGCTCGGATCGATAGGCCGTGTCGGCCGACCAGCATGCCCTCAATCAATGGCCTGCCTCGAGGACGACTGCACAAAACTGGCACGGTCCTTCTCTCTTGTGCCATCGTAGTATCCAGCCGTACCTGGCAGCCAACCGTGACCAGGTACATGCAAATTCGAAGGTCCAGACTGCGGAGGAGAGAACCATGGGCACAATACTTAGCTGCGCCGAGGAGGGGGGTCACGACGGGTTGAACAAGACTGGCAACTACCGAAAGACATGCAGGCGATCACGAGTGTTACACAAGCCGACGATGGCTCCGGGCTGTACAAAAAGGCGAATGAATCTGCCCCTAAAACTTGGGCAGACACACCTTCATACTTATCTCTAGTTCTTGGACGCAACCTTCTTCCTGTTAACCTTTCTTCCTACTAACCCAAGGCTAAAACTAACACCACTATAAAAATCGCCCGACCTAGAAACTTAGCTTAGCATTTCAAATCACAAAAACTAATAAGAGAATAACCGAGACATTGCAACTTCATCCTCCTCCGCCATAGCTCCGCGCGGTCATGTTTCATGCTAACTTCTTTTCTACTAACTCTTCTCCTGAACTAACCATGCCATCGAATTCGCCCTATCAGAAAACCCCTACCCCGAACTTTATCCCACTCGATCCCATCAAGAATCGAGTGGTATCTTGACTTTCCACTCCCGCAATTACTCCTCCCGCCATAACTCGACGCACTCCTTTCTCTTCGTTTCTTCTACTCTACTAACTTTCGTCTCTTTCCGATCAAACCATTTAATTCGCCTCCGAAAAAAACCCCAACTTACCATCTCTTCTCACCTGAACCCATCAAGGATCAAGTGAACTCTCGAACCTTCCCTCTCGTCACCTCTCTGTCTGCCATCCCCTTCGTTGCATGTACCCGACGCCCTTCCCCGACCAGGTGCATCTATCCTCTTTGCTGCCTTAACGCCCGTCCCTCCTGCGCTGCCGCCCCGTCCCTTGCACAACGCTCCACACTCCTTCAGTTGCTCGTCTCCGCCCTACTCGCAGTGCTCCGCCCTGCCCTCGCTCCCGGCTGTCCTCGATATCAAGTGCACCTGGCACGCATCCGCGCCCAGGTTCGTCCACCTTGGTTTTGTGGCTTCGCCCTTCGTCGGGCAATCGTCCGCCACTCCGGCCCCCCGACACCCTCCGTCTTCGGCCCAGCTCACCTTCCCGCCATCTCCAACCCGCCCTGCCTATGACTGCACCTGGCGTGGGAAGGCGCCGAGGTGCCCCCGTTTAATAGTCGCCTACGCCCGTCGTTCCACCCGCTGCCTCTCCCGAGCCTGTATGGCCCACCACACTATCTGCCCCGCCGCTGCTTGGGGTCGTCCACTCCGCTTCCACTCCCCCTCACTCTTCTTCGTGTGCAAATGGATCTGGCCCAACTCCGCGTCTGGGTGCATCCCAATCTCCACCCTCGCTGCCCTGCTACCTCCGCATTCCGCCTTCTACTGCATGCCACGCCACGCACGGGCCAGCCTAATCTTCCTTGTACCGCTCCGATTTTAACGGATGTCCCAACGGACTTGGCCGCGGTAATACCCCACCCTCGGCTCTTTAAGATTTGAACGACCAGCCGTGGTACCGCGTGCCGAATTAAAATGGGACCACGAATAATAATAGAAGAAAATAAACATAAAATAAAATAAAAATAACATATATATATATATACAAAAAAAAAAATCCTAAACAAGGGGCGGGAACCGCTAGTACCCTACCGATCCCGTAGGCCGGGTCCGTTGCCGCGCCTACTAACAAAATCGAAGGGGCATAGCCCCGTCGGGCCCTCTACCCCCTCAATTTTCTCCATAACGCTCCGCCGCTGCTGCACCAACGCCCGTCAGGCTCGATCCCTAAACCTCCGTAGCAATAATCCAATGCCGTAACTTATAGGGCTAAGCCCAAGCTTGAGACAGATAGGCGCGGACTTCGATATGAAGAGGTGCCGCGCAGTGCCCAGGCCTGGGAAAAACAGCCTAGGCCCTCTTTTCCTGCCTGCAACCGGCGTGCCAACACTAGGCACCCTCGCAGGCTTACTTAGACCGCGTCGTAGCCACCCCGCGCGCCTTCCGGGGCGCCAGTCCTACCGTCGGTCGTGCTCACCAACCAAAAATGAGTTTTTATCCCTTAACCAATCCGTAGAGCGGCCCGGGTCGGTCGACTAGACCGGCCGCCTACTTAGTCAGAAGATCACACGCGCGCCTTAAAACTGCGCGTCCACATACCTCCTTACTATGCCAAGGCGGTTCCCGGACGCGGCCGTACCTGGCACGACTTATTTCGACCAAACCCATTTTTTCAGTCATTTGCAAAAGCCAGGGCGGATACCCTTGTAAGGGTATTTACGCCGAGAGTTTACCGGACCACATTAAGCGACGTCCTTGTCGCTTCGCAAAAACCGAAAAGCTATCAGATTACCCAAGATGCTGACGAAAGAGGAACCAATCCGATTAGCCGACAAACACAGGGTAGAGGCCTCCATCAAACCATGCCTCCACAATTATATGCTGCGAGGTTTTTGACCCGGGCCCTCACCGCCCATGCATTAGGACGCTAACAACATAAGTTCCAAAGACCTTCCCAATCACCCTCTCCCCGGTCCTAGACAACCTTCGGCTTCTGGTTGGATGTCCCTAGTCCTGGCCAAAACTATGGACGCGGGCCCTAATCGAGACATTTGAAAACACTCTCGCCTTCCTTGTTAGAGAATCTCCTGCAATCAAATACACATACGTATATTTGTATACTTAATATCCACTCATCCCTTTCTGCAGTCTAGTACAGAAAGGCTAGGTCTCCATCTTGGCCCACCATAGCCTGGCTGATCGGACCTGGACTACGGCCCACCGCATTGTTATTTTAGCGGCAGTACCCTCGTTGGTTACGCAACGATAGGTTTTCTCCTGATAAGCATTCAATCAGGATTTTCCAAAAAAAACCTCGACCTTCACTATCCCACGGGGTAATTTCCCTGGGGCGGGCAACTCCCCTTAAACTCTTACTCCGCGGTTCCACAGCCAGGTTGCGCCGGCTAGCAGCCATCCACTGGGGTTACGCCCTAGAGGTGCTAATCTTTACTGCTTAGCTTGGTATTCCTCCAATATGTCTTAGAACTAACACAAGTGGTTAGACGGAGCATCGCAAAACCAATCACGGGCCCACTGCGAGATTACGCAGGGGTCTGAAGGCATTTACCAGCTCTTCCACGAAAGGCATGACATCCTTCGCACAATCACAAACAAAATCACCGCTAGGTCTACAAGGTCGTGACCCCTGACTTGATCAAAGCCAGCAGCCACCCATCCTGAGACATCTCTCGCCCTGCACTCTTTTGCGACTTTCTCAAACATCTCAAGCAGACGTGGCCCCTTTTCATCAGACTTTATCAACTCAAACACTGCTTACCATGCCCTTAAATCCATTAACCACCTTTCACACGAAGGAGGTCTCTCTCAACAGGTCTCCCAATCGTCCCTCTCTTCTTAGGATGAGCTATCACACGACCCTTTTTAAAACATCACCCCCTTTTGGGGGATGAGTCTTCCAATAAATAACATTACCACCTTTCTTAATCTGAAGGGGTCTCGATCATAGAACAGCTCAGCCATAGAACAACTCAAACTGAGAGGCCTACTTATGGGTCCTCTCCACAACTCAACCACGAACAAACTCAAACTGAGGGACCTTCTTGTGGGCCCTCTTCGCAACTCAACCATAAAACATCCGGCATGGTAAATGTTCGAGTCTCTGAGACTCGCAAAATCCCTTAGGATTCTCACACGTTTGTCACACAACAAACTGCACTGCCTCTCCTTATACTCGGCCCTGTCACCCGCCCGTGGGCAGATCGCACGGATATACCAGAGAGTAGACAGTTCACATCCATTCATTCTCACAAAATTCACACAAAATCACCATTCATCAGGATAAAGTCCACACATGTGAGAGTGATTGTGATCGTCATATACAAAAGACAGTCTCAGATAAGACCTCAACCCAATATATACACAGGGGTACAATACCCCAACTCAGACGCGAGCCAAATGTCTCGAATCACATATATACACTCGGAGTTGAACAATCTCAACTCAAATCGTCACTGGTATCACACAAGAACAAATGCGGCCTCCCTGACCAAAGCTATAGCTAAAACAGTTTGATCACGACGTAGCCATACTTCTCAATCCGAGGGGCCCAAGTAATCCAGGACATATCCAGATATCTAAAGAAAAGTAAGGCCAGGAGTCGCCCATATACCAATCCTGCAACTCCCTCCCTAGGCTACGTGACCTACCTCCCCCATGCTGAGGTTTCTTCCCAAACCTCTTCTACCTCTCACACCTATACGTTTATCTAGGCCTAGGCACGACGTAGGTCCCATATCTCCTTCTCTTGACCAATAGGCCCAATGAAACAGATCCCTACCTCGTAACAATGCCCTTAGGGTCACTCCTTGCCCCATCTACTTGAGACATCCCAATAACATGATGTGGGGCAGACCTAACATTTCTCACCTATACAGTTGTTCTATTGGGGTCCCCCTCCTACCTACGACTAAGGCCACCTTACCGGACCATCATTACGAAAATCCTTTCCCTCTGTACGCTGTGCCTATCTGCAGCAGACATATAATTGAGATTTCTCGCTTATACTTACAGTCTACTTAAATTTCTAGGCCCTTCTCCCACAAACCCTTTCTCTTTACAACTACTTTTACGAGGCCGTGCTCGATGCTGTATCTCGCCGCAAAGCCTCCTTCTGTGTTCCCCCTGGGATGGTTGGGTCGATATACTTCCCGGCCCTATCGAAAACACCTCCCTCAATATTAGTCCTTATCAGACCGCTTGCCTCATCGGCCCTTCGTTCCCCACAAAAATTCATTATGTGCCCTTCTTTGGCACAATGCCTGCAAGTATCATTTTCTCAACCTGCTTTCTTCCCTCCAGAGCCACCTTTGCCGCCACCAGATTTCCCTTTTTCGTGCCACTCATCCCTACAACCCTTTTCAGCTTTTCGCTTTTGACCCCTTCCCCCGGCCACTTGGCCTTGTGCCCCTTGTGGTATCGGCGGCTGCAATGGCCTCATACACAAGGCTGGCCGGCACTGGACTATAGGAGGCCTGGGTGGCATCATATCCATTTGTGGGCCCAACCAACTGCCTTGTACACAGGGCAGATATGGATTATATATAGGTTTTTGCCCTACTTGACCACATGACCCGCGCTACCCGCATAGTGCCTGCTCAATCGACGGGGGCCTCTTTTGTGCTACTCTGCCTTCCACCTCTTGCGGCGTGGCCCCCACCTCTCGTGAGCAATGGCCCTTTTTGGTACCTTGACCTCCCTGGGCCCGATTCCTCGCCTTCCGCTGAGCCTTCGTCAACTTGGGAGGTTCGGGCTTCCTTTTTTCACCGATCACCCCCTCTTCCTTGCCTCCTCGAGGGGTGCGACCAATCTTTCCCCAACGATCACATACCACTTCTGCCCAGTGCTCTGGCCACCACTCATTCCGTTGCTCTCCCGTCCCGCAGCTGCGGACGCTTCCACGTTAATGGGCCCCCTCTTCGGATCAGGCGCAATAACAGGCAGGGCCATACTAGCCTCCTGCTCCTCCGTTATTTCAATGAATCCCTCGCCTTCGTCCCTTCCCGGGGCACAGGTTTGTCCCTCCGAGGCTCCCTTGTGGAGGAGTAACTTTTGATGAACTCCCCTTTTCTCTGCCTCACTTCGCTCAGTCGGCCCACTCGATGCTCCTTTAGAGGCCTTCCTTTTGCCATTCCTGGCCTCTTCCAGCCGTGCTAACCTCTCTTCCAATAACCCTACTTGCCTTTGTAAACCACATAACTCTGTCTGCGATGGTGCGCCCGCAACTGGTTGCACAGAGCATTCCCCACGTTGGGCTTCTATTCCATCTTCTGGGAATCTTAAGGAACTCTCAAACTCATCCCACGCTTTCGTCTTCTGCTTGAGGGTATACACCTCCCCACTTAATCTTTCGCAGACAAACAAGGGAAACATACACCACATCGCCTTCTTGTCCCACTCCTTCGCAGGGCTAAAGTCCTGAAAGTCCCGCAGAAAGCCAGACAAGTTTCTTCCTTGGAATAACAGAGCACGGAGGTCTGGAGGCATTGACTCTTGCAGTGCCTCGCACAACAACACCTTCATTTGACACGAATTCCTCCAACGCAGGATCTTGGCGAAACCGCTTTCTTCCGCCATGATGCTGAGGGCCGTCTGATACGCAAAGCAAACAACAATTTATCAGAGGGGCGACCTAAGCGAGCTGCAAGCAAACAAGGTCAAACGACCAAACTCCACCCTCATTACCTTATATCATGTTCACGTCGAGGGACCTTTAGTCCTTACAATACTATATATAGGCAAGACTTCTCAAAGCTGACCGTGGACAGACAGTAATAGTTACTATGGCAATAGGTATAAAAACGGTTATACCCAAGCCAAATGAGGCGTAGTTCAGCAAAACGGCGAAGGCCCTTTCTATCGGTCTACTATTGCTTGGAGCTCATCCCAGTCTGCATTTTCCTCATTTGGATTATGAGAAAAGGCGTATAGGTCAACTATATTGGCCGTGTTCCTGAGCCACTTACTAGGAGGCAGGAATCTCAGGTCAATGTACATACCATATATCAGTTCACATGTACATCGCCAATACTCCCAGTCTCGTGCCCTCAGAGCAGCTTCAGCTGCCTCCTCTACCCTCGCCTGCCCACCAAAACTCTTCTCTATGAGGAACTTAGGCAGCATGACTCGTAGTGGAGCAGACGGAAGCGCGAACTCTCCAATGTACTTAACCTCTACGAGGGTTAGTACCCGCTCTCCTCCATCAAGGGACCGACCCATTTAACTGCAGCCGCCTCCTACCCTCAAAGGCCTAACAAGCAGGCTTCCATGCCCAAGCGCCAACTCTATCCTATGCTTAATCCAAAAGGTGGCAGAGACGTACAGGGTCACCCTTACAATTGCGCATTCCCGCTCATCATCAAACCCAGACTCGATCCAGACAAAGATTTTCGTGCCCATCAACATGCCCCACCATGAAGAGATGTACTCTCCTGCTCTGACCCGCCTGGGTAAAGACACCTCGAGCCCTCCCTCTCTCTCAATTGGTCCGAGCATACGCGGGTCTTCCCGTGCATGAGGCATCCTGAGTTGCCTTAGCTCTGTCTGGGGTCTGCCCATCACAGACAAACGTCCAACATGCGCCTTCCGTTATACACCTGACAATCCCTGCTCCTTTGGGAAGAGCGACCCAGCCGCACAAACTTAATGGCCAACCATGAGCCAACTGTTGGACTGGGGACATTCAAATAAATTTCTATAGATTGATAAGACCCCAAATATGACCCTAATAAAATAACCCACACGAAATACTCCTGAAAAGAGTATCTACTTAAACATATAACTCCACATAATTAGGTGTAAACTAGGCCTACAAGGTCTGGCATTCATAGATGACTCCAATATACGATTCAAAATGACATCCTCAAAACAAATGGTCTCAAGTCTTTTAGCTTCCTAAGTGGATGGTCCAAGCCTGGAACGGTTCATGCGAGGGTCTAACATCAATTACAACTCACTGCCCCATTTAGGGTAAATAAAATAGTCCAGGTGTTAGCTCCCTCACTATTACTCTGACTGCCTCTAGGATCAAACACCCTCCTTTAACAGATGCCATGCAAGTCTGCTACTTCCCGTAGTCCTGTCTATTGGGGCCTTACCACGGTTTTCACTGCACCTCCTTACTGTCTTATACGCCTAATTTCAAACCTACCATGCGGGACAAGCCTCAGACTTTCATGGCTATACAACTCGAGCAACTGCTTAGAACCCAAATTCAAGGATCTCAATTCACACTCATACAAGCTTTCAATGTCCTTAGCCTAACTCTCTTCAAGGTCCCTGACGATTCTAACATAGTAGGTTTCCCCTACTCATTCCATGCCTCACCCTAAAGCCAAAGTGCTATATTGCACCTTTGACCACTCCGATAGCTTCCCTTAGCCATAATGGGCACCTTATACGGCCAACTCCCACAACCACCACACTTAGCGTTGTTGATACCGCCTCATCCTACCTTAGTCGTATCAAACAGGCAAATCATCGCCTAAACCCATCAACTATCGGGGTTAGAAGGGGTATCCACTCCAACTACCGTCATACTAGTCAAAGTACGCAAGTGCATAGTCAAAGTACGAGCGCGCATAGTCAACGTACGTGGGCGCATAGTCAAAGCTTATCCCTTTCGCGCCACCCTTACGGCACCGAACAAAACCAACTCGCATAATCAACCCTCACTCGCTTTCTATTCAACACCTTCAATCGATATACCATAAAAGCTCAACAAAAACCTCTCGTTTTGCCTAGTTCTCACAATCCCATACCCAGATGTCGTTCCACCAGGGACAACGGTAGGCGACCGTTACACCCAGCAACGGCGCCACCTGTCGAGCGCATCGGTCCGGCACCGCACGTGGCAGCGCGGGACCCTCTCGGCCGCGTCACGCAGGAGTTGGACCAACCTCGTCACGAACACACAAATGGAGTTTCCTTAGGCCGCTCCGGCTAAGTGCACCAGCCCTACCTCTCGCGAGCCCCTACGAGAGGATAGGGCCTACGCGAGGCACAACTTACCTCCACCTTACGAGAGTCGTCACCTCCCTTCGGTGGGCGTATCCCCGCCGAGCTACCAGTCCACAGTACGAAAGCTAATCGGTTGCAATCGCAGAGGTGGACCAGCCGAGGGCGTTTCTCGTTCGTTGTAGCATAGGGGGTACGCGTGGTAGCACACCTGTCGGGCCCGCACGCGAACCGACATCTTGGGGTACTGAAGTCCCAAGCGCGGTTCGTCGTCGGTCGACTAGGACGCATCCCACACACCACGCGCACACCACTTTACGAACACAAAAATAAAACACACGCACACACACACCTACAACACGACACAACACAAACAACGCAGCAACGCTCCTAGCGCCTCGGTAGTCAACCCATAACTTTTCGATGCGGAAATCAAACGGGCGTCGCGCGCGAGACTTAATATAAAAACCGTGCGGACGCAGGGCCTACTCATATCGATTGGCAATGCAAATGTACACAAGCGGTCACAAAGATGGCGTACTGTGTAATACCCATACTCGCGCGGCCCCCGTTAATTTCGAGGGCTGCGTTCGACACTCAGGTGTCGGCTGACATGCACCTTGAGGGTTAGTCTCTCGACGCTGGACAACCGCCATACGTGGTTGAAGACCACACACCCTCTTCTGTACTCTGTGCAGAGTGGGTGGTACACACTTTCATGCCTGTGGTGACAGACGTTTCCTACTGCCCCGGAGGTGAGCTCCACTTCAGGTCTGGGTGGAAGTCAAGGGGTTTGACTTTGACGACTGCCACAGACTACAACGTCCAACCATACAATCTCTAAAAAGCAAGGGTGAAAAAAAAGGAATCCACCTCTTCTCTCAAGACACAATCTGGTTAACCCTTACGCACAATTACAGTAGGCCTCTCAAATACTCAGGGCACTTATAAACATATAAGGGTTAGTTATAGGACGATCAACTCTCACAGTCACAGTGGGGCTTCTTTCAGTTATATATGTATGTAATCGCAGGCAATCACACCAGAGTCCGAACCACAAATATACCTGCAATCACATCAAAGATCCAACCAAAATCCCACACACTACACGGGGTCAACTTCAACCATTCCTTGCACTTATACCCCTCGCCTTAGCCATACAAGCCTCACTCGTGCAACTCTTAAATAAATACTCAGTACTTTAATTGGATGACCATTCAATAAAGTTCCGGAGAAAACACAACAAAACAATATAAATCACAAGGTTAAAGCCTTTAGGTTGAGTGACAAGATCGGATTGGAGTTGAATCGTAAACCGAGTTGTTATCAGTGATAACAGAAGATGATCCTAGTAGGATCAAGTTGAAACTACCCCAAGTCTTGAATCGAAGTCCAACGAAAGTCGGTACCATAAGACAGGTCAACCCCCAAGCTAAGTCGTCAGCGCATGGGGGATGAACCTCCATAACACCTTTTTACTCTAGGTTATCTGCCAACTAAATCCAAGTGTACCCCTAAGCCAGTGCCCAAAGCAAAGGTAGACTAACGACAGGATCTTCCCTATTCAGGGTGGATCGTCAGAGTCGCCACCTGTCAAAATATAATCTATCTCCTTTAAACTAACAAAATTTCGGCAGCGCTTCCCGTAGGAAAAGTGTCGTTTAAAAATTTGTATCAATCCGAATATGAAAACAAAGATAGTCTTTGACTTTCCAAAGTCCAATTTTGTCTAACTCCCTGAATTAGCAAACATTTTGGCAGCACTCCCTTTAGAAAATGGGACTTTCTAGATTTTTACTAAGCCATATATGAACTTTGGACAAGTTGAACTTTGAAAGGTTAAGAATTGACTAACTCCCTGGATTTGTAGAAATTTCGGCAGCGCCTCCCGAAGAGAAAGTAACGTACCAAAGTAGTAGCCTCACTCAGTCACAAGCAAGCCAAACCATAAGGGTAAGTACTCTCACCACTCCAAGGTCAATTTAACAAACAATAGTTCATAATCTTTCAATGATTTACCCTTTTATACCCAACTTACATAAGGCGTAAAGGCAGGTCATCCAATCTTATGGAACATGCATGACTCAGCCATTGAGTGTACTCGAACAGGTTGCACAACTACTTCTCTCTTCCTTTGGGCATATGACTAAGCCATTCATCTTAAAAACAAAGCTTCGTCGCCCTGAACTGTTTAATATCCAGGTTATATATACCTCTCTGAACTTTAATGTTTAAAAGTTGGGCGTAGGACTGAGCCATTCATCTTAGAAACAAAGTTCAACCTGCTCAAAGTTACCTTCAGTTATACTCTTAGTTATACTCTCTTTAACTTATGATAAGCTATAGTCAGGTCATCCAATCTTATGGAACCCGTGCCTGACTAGCCTGTTCGTAGATAAAATAGCAATAAAGTATAGCCAAATCATAACCTCTCGGGTTCCAGCATGTGCGAGACATTGGGCCAAACCATCCAATCTTATGGAACATATCTGGTCCTTTGCCAAGTTCGTTTCTCTCTTAACCATCTGTGTGCGGCATGAGTCAAAAGTCATCCAATCTTATCGAACATGCTTTGTCCTCTGCAAGAATTACTCCCTCAGATCGAAACATGAAGAGGCTGAGTCATCCAATCTTATGGACTTGCTCAGACCTCTTCGATCAGAAACTAATGAAACAGAGTAAACCCCAACTAAATATGGCAACCACGCCATCCAATCTTATGGAACAGGCTTGGCTCCCAAAAGTCAACCACAGTCAAGCCCTCACAAGTCAGAGCAATCAGACCATCCAATCTTATGGAACTTGTCTAATTCTCAATGCAATTCGAAAATAAAACACAACAGCCAGGCCATCCAATCTTATGGACCATGCGTGACTCCATAGGACCCCTTTCAACTTGAAGCAAAACTGTCTTTCTCCCACCTTTTCCCCAGATGCACCTCTTTTCTCATGAGCAAGTCTGCTTTCGGACAATGAAAAAACCAAAACTGTAACTGTTCACACGCTCCTTTACTTGGTCTGAGTTGCGTCCTGCCAGTCCAACTAAAGTCAAAGGTAGGGGTACATGTACTATACTCAATTAAGCTTAGCAAGATCTACAGATAGGGGTTATACCAGGGTATATGGAGGGAAAACAAAGGTTACCTTTCAGTTCCCTGCCTCCAAAACTCCTTCTGAGTTCCGGCATAGCTCCCACAATCGGTGGGGTAACCTCCCACAAGGTCTTGCTGCGGTCTTACAATCCCGCCTGCCGCCTTCCTCTCAGGACCAACAGACTAGACTTATAGTAAGAAGGGCAGAAGAAGAAGCGTTCAGTCTCTCAGATACAGGAAGGGTGCGCTCAGACTCGCAGGAGAGGGTCTTGGTGCCTTCACTCGCCTGAAGGCCCCGCAATGGCGACCCAGTCATGACAGCTTGATCAAACTGAAGTCACACCACTGAGCACGCCGCCCCTTCTAACGAATCCCCAAAATCGCAGCACTAACCCCCTCTATCACTACTGTAGACTGTAACAATAGTCTTCCTTGCCGTCCAGCCACTCTGTTAACACCGCATCTCCGCCTCCCAAAATGAAGCTCCAGTCATATGATCCTCAGGACGGCCGCGGTCAAAACCTCGCAACAGCCTGCAATAACCCGGTCAGGTCCGTAACAGAAAACGCAGCCCCGAACAGCAAAATACACAGCCACCACCGAAGTAAAAACCCGACCGGAGCAGCCAGCGGAGTGCGCCGCAGCGAGCCACGGAAGGCCCAACAGTGCACAGTCGCTACGTACGGACACTACTCCCTCGTGAACCTGACATACTGTAACAGTTCGCCCCCATCTCTCATGCAGCCGGTACGTAGCTTCGCTCCTTCTGCTCACCCCTCGCTTCACTACTTCAATGGTGGGAGCAGTGCACTATCAGCTGGCAGGTCTGTAGAGTCGGGGCAACCGGATAGCACAGCATACGATCTAAGTGAGTAAGTCTTCGGCCCACGGCTCACCGTCCCAGCCTAACAAGGCGACCGGCTCGCCGGTCGACAGTTAGCCTTTCCAACCCGCTCTCGCCCCCTGCTGCTGCGCTCGGTTGGATGAGCGGTGCCTCTGCCCAGTCAGCAAGTCATGTAGCCCGCCCGCCTCGCTCCCCCCAACAGTAAGTTTCCCGCTCGGATCGATAGGCCGTGTCGGCCGACCAGCACGCCCTCAGTCAATGGCCTACCTCGCGGACGACTGCACGAAACTGGCACGGACCTTCTCTCTTGTGACATCGTAGTATCCAGCCGTACCTGGCAGCCAACCGTGACCAGGTACATGCAAATTCGAAGGTCCAGACTGCGGAGGAGAGAACCATGAGCACAATACTGAGTTGCGCCAAGGGGGGGGGTCACGACGGGTAGAACAAGACTGGCAACTACCGAAAGACATGCAGGCGATCACGAGTGTTACACGAGCCGACGATGGCTCCGGGGCGTACAAAAAGGCGAATGAATCTGCCCCTTAAACTTGGGCAGACACACCGTCATACTTATCTCTAGTTCTTGGACGCAGCCTTCTTCCTGTTAACCTTTCTTCCTACTAACCCAAGGCTAAAACTAACACCACTATAAAAATCGTCCGTCCTAAACAACTCTACCCGTTATAATGAGAATCGCTTCTTAGAGGTCCTCGACTATCCTCGAAGATAGACATGTTAATGTCACTACTCTATATTTAACAACTTATCCGATATTGAAAGCTTATAATACATATGGTAGGTAAATTGTCAAAAATAATTAAAGGTGATACACACGATCTATTATTTATTTCTTTGTTCGTGATATAGGTCAAGTTTTGGCTTTGGTGGCAATCCGAAAACCAGGTAATTCATAACCGGATTACTAGCTAACCCAATTTTGGACGGATGAGTTCATACCTCTTTTATTTACTTTGTTAGTTGTATGGGTACCCTAATATTTTAAAAAACATTTTGTTTTTGACATACTTTATAAATATTTTATATTTTAATTCATTATTTCAAGTTCGAATTGTTAACCGTACTCTGATTTGTCGTTGTCAAGGTTGACGACCCCCTTCTCTTCTAGGTAGGAGATTGGTCCTGTCATAACAACATTATACTGTAGAACTCCCGACAAACGAATATCTTAGCTCTCGCAATGATGAAGAGTGGAGCGAAATATGATGCTCAATATGAATTGTATAAATCTATGAACCCTCAATACCTTGAATGCACATGGCGCCCAAGACTTTTGTCGAGAGCACGCCCGCCTGAGCATCATTGGATTCCTCACGACCTCAGCACCTTTCGTCCTAAAAAGTGGTTAGGTCCATGGTCGTGACTTCCCTCGCTCTCAATTTGGAAAGCGTCGATAGCCTTAAGTGGAAGAAAGTTCGAAAACATTCTGAGTAGGTCTGCGAGGCTGCAGCCCAGAGTGGTGCGTTATGCTCCGCTCTGTTGTTGTCCTCCAACACCTGTTTACGGGAGAGATGGTTAACAACAGACACTATATACAGGTCATTTTCAGCCACTTCAAGTCCCCATCTGAAACTCCTGAAATGACCTGAAGTGGCTGAAGCTTCTGAAAGGGGTTTCAGGTACCCCATCCAAATGGTTGACTGGGGGTACCTGAAACCCCTTTCAGAAGCTTCAGCCACTTCAGCGGTTTCAGGTCCTCAACACCTGAAACTCTTGAAAAAACATGAAGCGGCTGAAAAAACAGGCTGAAAAAAAAAAAAAACCCCATAAAACTTGTCCTCCAAACCACCCGAAACTTCTGAAATGACCTGAAGTGTCTTCATGCCATTTCAGCGGTTTCAGACCACTTCAGAATCTTTTATTCTGAAATTTCAGGTGGTCGTTAACCGTGAGAGGTTTACGGATGGTGGTATTTGTTTTCTTAAAAATGACTTGTAAGGTCCTCTCTCTTGTTTATGTGTTCGCCGCTTTCTTGTCGCTTCCATCAACTAAAGGTGGGTTTGCGATTGACAGTGTCATGCTTGAACTGTGGAGGTAGGTCGGACCTTGCCTTTTGATCTCAGACCGGGCGAAAGCACCCCCCTAATTTAACCATATAACGAAGCCGAGGAAGAAAAACCAAGAAGGATTATGATCTGCAATTATCCCGTTAACCGATTATGTATCATACTTGATAAAGTCATCATCAATTGAAGGGTCTTTGCCTCATCGAATAAAGTGTTGGATAAATTTATGAAGGCTATATAGTAACAAATGTTCAATTGTATTTAAAAATCATAGATATGTACTACAAGATATGAACAAACTATAGGCAATGAAGAAGATCAATCAAGAATATAAGGCTCACAATTTTTATTTTTATTTTTTAACGAATGCAAACTCTGATGCAGGTACATAGAGTTAATTAACTTTCTTACTAATTATGAATTCTTAAGATATTGCTTACACGTTCTTTTCGATATTGTATTTTTTATGTAAGAAAATACTTTATCATATATTTTGTGGGAGTCAAATCTGATATCATATACAACTATTTCGTAAATATATATATACAACTATTTCGTAAATATATATTTCAATACTTGATTTTTTCTGTTTCTATTAGTATTATTATGATAATCTTTTACTCGAGGCAAACTTGTTTATTGAAATCTATCGAGTTTACTTTTTTTTTTTCCAACCATAACCGCTTGACATTATCTTATGCTTTATTTTTTTACTTATTTAAAACCTTGTTTTTTATATTAAATATAAAAAATATAAGTCGATAATTTTCTACGGTCTATTTGAATAAACATAAATAATTAAAAATTTTCAACTATTTAAAATACTTACGTCATATAAGTCGACGATAATATGTAAAACATATATAAAAAATAAATAATATTTAATCATCAATGAGAAAATAACTCATGAAACAAAGATGAAATTTTTATTTCTTAATAAATACCTATAAACTATTATATATACACAAATAACATATATATAATCGATCATAAATTTAATATTTTACGAACCAGGCTACTAGAGTGGTTATGGTCCACTTGCCTAGTCGTGCAAAAAAAAAAAAAAAAAACAATAATAATCAATTTAAATTAATTTTTAATTTTAAATTTGGTAAAAATATTTGATATGACCCTGAGACAAAAGTTTTTCAGTTCATTTTTTTGCATAATATAGTTTTTTTTTTTTTTTTTTGGGGGGGGGGGGGGGGGGGGATATTTCCTAGTCCTTGCACGGTCGGGTCACCTTGGAAAATAGGGTTATCCAGGCGGCCCGGCTAGTACCCGGGTTTATAAATGTTTTTTTTTTCTTCATAAAATATACGGTATCCCTTGTTTCCTTACTCACTCGGTGAATGGTAACCAAATTAATTTTTTTTCCTTAGAGTCATATCTTTATATTCCCACAATCTAAAACGAAATATGAAGTATCTGCTTCTAAAATTTATATTATACTGTTAAAATATATATATATATCAAATTGAAAGATATAATAAATTATACTATAACAACATATATTTTATACTTTAAAAATCTTCATGAATATTATCGTATTTTGATATATGAATACAAATTCATTAATTTATTTTATAATATTTTTAAACAAATGTTCAGTACACGATAAAACTATACTTTCATCGTATGCAAAAAAATGAAAAACATATGCACCAATTTTGTTATTGAAAAAAAAACATAAATATTATCTTATATTTTAGTTTACTATGTACGATTTCGTTTGCTAAGGACACTTCACTGTAAATATTTGATTAAAAAAAAAAAAAGATATTACGTTAATGACTTAATGATTAACATTAAAAACCTACTGCTAGTGATTAGGAAATTGAATATAAAAAATAACTAAATTTATAAAAAATATTTATAAAAAATTCGTAAAGTTCCATTCGGTAAAGCACTAAATTTATATTTCTAAAAACATTGGTGTTATTTTTTATTTTTTTATTAACAATCGTGTGTATGTTTTTTATTAAATTGTTTATGAATAGGTTTTAATAACCATCACAAATCCTTGAAGTGTCTTAGCCAGAATTATAAAGTAGATAATCAATCAATTAATATGAAGTTAAAATACGTTAAGTCGACATTAAATTTTTGAGTGAAAATTGAAAATAAAAAGTGTAACATTTTAAACATTTTGAATAAACAGTGTTATTAGTGAAAAAAAAAAAATAACGTCGAGCTAACGTTTTTACAAAAAAACTGACGCATAAGGAAAATTCGTCGCAAGAAAAAAAGGTTTGTTGATAGTGATGGTTTGAATATGTAATGATACATACAAGGTAAAATGTATAGAATGAGTATTTCCGAGACACTTGCTCAACGTTCCAAACACCTTGCGAGCTATTAAAAAAAATTTATAAGCAGCTCATAAAAAAACAACGACGAGCTGACATTTCGACAAAATGATTTGCGCACAAGGGGAACCTATCTCAAGAAAAAGAGGTCGGTAGATAGTGATGGTTTAACTTTGAAATGATGTAAGCAAAGATTTAACCACAACGCATAGTACTTCTAATTAAGGTTCTACCAAACGCTTTAAACACTTTGTGGGTAAAAAAAAAGGAGTCGACACATACCTTATTTTAGTTGGTGTCACCAATCATTTTACTTCGGAGGGAGAGCCAAAAAGTTGTGGTAGTATGTAAGTCGCATCTATGAAAAAATAATTATAGAATATATAGGTGGTTTAAACGACCTGTACACCGAGGCTTACTTTACCGAACCTAAGTGTCCCCTGCTCGTCGAGTTTCGACTAGTTTGAAGGCAGTGGGAGTCGGTAGGGAAAATTTATCGGTTGACACCTACACAGCGCTCTGTGTTGCTTTGCTGCCAACAATTGAAACGAAAGGCTGCAACAATTTTCTCGTTTTCACTTCTGTGTCATCCCAAACTTCATGGAAATGCGGTGAGGTGCCTTACGAAAATAATACCCTTACTTAAAAAAGGCAGACATACACTTAATTGTTCTCTGTCTCTCATGAGGAATCACAACAGAAATATTTGAATTTTTTTTGTGATTAAAAATAAAATAAAAACTGTGTGCTAAGCTATGAACGTGATTGCTCTGAAATTCATCGACGGTTTAGTAAAACTACGGGAATATATATTATAAAAATTTTAAGCATGGAATGCACTCAATTGGTTCTGTTTCTCATACGGAGTCACAACAGAAACAACCAAGATTCTTGTCTTTTTAATAGAAAAAGGAAACAAGAAAAACAAAAGAAAAACTATATACTAAGGTCTGAATGTGATTGCCCTTAAATTCATTCGGGGCTGACAAAAACTGTGAGTATATGTATTACGGAAAGCAGTACTGTGAAAATATCTCTAAACCTTCAATTTCTTTTTCGTTCATTTTTCTCATTTGAGCCTTGCGAGGTAAGTTGTTCACTATCCTCTGCGTCGACGCATATAAAAACATTTCCATGACATAGTGTAGTCCATTTGCCCCTTTTCTTTAGGCCCACCAACTTCCTCCCTCGTTGCAGGACCGAGCCTTCCATGATCCTCAAACTTTTCGGAGTAGGCAACAAGGGTTTTTACTGCAAGGCTGGGGGTGTGCACCATCGGTTTAACATAACCCCCTCGTAATGATGACTCACAAATGGTAAAAAAAAAAAAAAACTTTATAGCCCTGAGGTTGCAGTGTAGTGGGTTTCGGCGTCTGTGTCAACGTGTCGCATTTTCGGCGGCGGGAGACCAGAACGCAAAGTGGGTTCTTAGGGGGAAAAACAATTGGGGGACCGGTCCCCAACAAAATTGCAGACTACCTACAAAACTGAGACTTTCGAAAAAAAGAAGGACCGGTCCTTGGGTGGAAGCGGACCCCAAAAAGAAGTGAGGGGCGTCGGAACGGTCCTCAGGTGGAAGAGAACCCCAAAAAGAAATGAGGGCATGTGAACTGCAAAAGGGTCCTTAGACCTAGGCGTTGAGGCCCGTCTTCTCAAAACAGGGAGGTCAGGCGCAACGAAACAAATATTTTGCAAGAGGCAACTTAGACGATTTTCGGCCTCCTTTTTTTTTTTTTTTTTTTCCTTTTTTTTTTTTTTTTTTTTTTTTTTTTTTTCTCTCTCTCTCTCTCTCTCTCTCTCTCTCTCTCTCTCTCTCTCTCTCTCTCTCTCTTTTTCTCTTTTGTGCGTGCTCTTAGTCTCATTGCTTTGATTACCTTAGGGTTGTGTTCCCCGCGCTCACGTGGTAGACAATAAAAATGTTGGTTTGTRAAATTYGRATCYAATGTCAGATTCTGCTAGAGGGCATGATGTCTCACTTAGGCTATATGTAGGGGACCAAGGTCCTGTTGCGCTCCATCTGGCTTAGGAGGGCATGGTGTCTCACTTAGGCTATATGCAGGGGACTAAGGTCCTGCTGCGCTCCAGCTGGCTTAGGATGTTCACAATTGGTCACCATACTACTGGTAACCCTCATCTTCTGGCCATAGGATTTGTATGCCCTGTGCAAGCAAGGGTATGAGTCCCAAAACACTTATTGATGGGCCACGCTAGGGGGAGTGACTGAGACGTTTGAAGCAGTGAAAACAGTGTGCGGCAAAACAAGGGGCAGAACCCATGGAACGGAAATGGTGCACGAGAAAAAAATGGAAATTCGCAGCCCTAAGGTTGCGGTAGAGTGGGTTTCGGCGTCTGTGTCAAGGTGTAACATTTTTGGTTGCGAGCGACCAGGACACAAAGTGGGTTCTTAAGGGGCAAAAAAATTTGGGGGACCGGTCCTCGACAAAATAGCGGACTGCCTACAACTAACTTTTGTAAAACCGGGATTTTTGGAAAAAGAAGGACCGGTGCTCGGGTGGAAGCGGACCCTCCAAAGAAAGGGTATGTGAACTGCAAAAGGGCCCTCAGGCTCAGGCGTTGAGGCCCGTCTTCTCAAAACAGGGAGGTTAGGTGCAACGAAACATACATTTTGCAAAAGGCCACTTTGACGATTTTCTCTAGTCGGAGGAACCCGCAAAAAAATCTAAAATTTTGAGAATCCATAGATGAGGTCGTGTTCTTCCCAAGAAAAATATTATAACATTTTCAAAAAATCATTTAGACCACGAAATAATCATTGCGCCGATTCTGCACATTTTTCATTTTTGCCACTCAGCTATGTGTGGGCCAACTGAAAAGGTACTGCAAATTCAGTGAGTGGTCGCGTTCAGAACAATGCGTGAAAAACCCTAAAACTGGAGTACTCGTAAATTTTGTTGTGATCTTTCCAAAAAAAAACGCTAAATAAATTTAAACAAATCATTCAAACTGTGAAATAAATCGCAACCGCAATTTGACCTATATTTCAATTTTGCTATTCAACCTCTCTCTCTCTCTCTCTCTCTCTCTCTCTCTCTCTCTCTTCGACTGTGTGTGTGTGTGTGTTTGTGTGTGTGTGTGGTAGCCCCTCCCCCTCCCTCTCTCTCTATCTCGCTCTTAGTCTCTCTCTCTCTCTCTCACTCATATGAACAAATTAAACAAAGCACTTTTTTTTTTCTGTGTGTGTGCTCGCGCGCGTGTGTGTGTGTGTGTGGTAGCCCCCCCCCCCCCCTCTCTCTCTCTCTCTCTCTCTCTCTCTCTCTTTCTTTCTCTCTCTCACTCATATCAACAAATGGAACAAAACTCTCTCTCTCTCTCTCTCTCTCTCTCTCTCACTTTGTGTCTCTCTCTCTCACTCATATCAACAAATGGAACAAATGTTCATTATAACGGCCTAAACAAGGGGCGGGAACCGCGGGTACCCTACCGATCCCGGAGGCCGGGTCCGTTGCCCCGCCTACTAACAAAACCAAGGGGGGATAGCCCCGCCGAGCCCTCTACCCCCTCAGTTTTCTCCATAACGCTTCGCCACCGCTGCACCAATGCCCGCCGGGCTCGATCCCTGAACCTCCGTAGCAATAGTCCGACGCCGTAATCTATAGGGCTAAGCCCAAGCCTAAGGCAGCTGGGCGCGGACTTCGATATGAAAAGGTGCCGCGCAGTGCCCAGGCCTAGGAAAAACAGCCTAGGCCCTCTTTTCCTGCCTACAACCGGCGTGCCAAGACTAGGCACCCGCGCAGGCTTACTTCGACCGCGCCGTGGCCACCCCGCGTGCCTTCCGGCGCGCTAGTCCTACCGTCAGTCGCGCGCGCCAACCAAAAACGAGTTTTTATCCCTTAACCAATCCGCAGTGCGACCCGGGTCGGTCGACTAGACCGGCCGCCTACTTAGTAAAAAAATCACACGCGCGCCTTAAAACTGCGTGCCCACATACCTCCTAACTATGCCAAGGCGGTTCCCGGACGCAGCCATACCTCACACGACTTATTTCGACCAAACCCATTTTTCCTGTCATTTGCAAAAACCAGGGCGGATACCCTTGTAAGGGTATTCGCGCGGACAACGACCTTCCCCCCCACTCCTCTCCTCCCTCCGTCTGCCTTCTTCCCTCCACAGTATCCTCCTCTTTCCGCTCATGTGGCCCCCTCTTTGTCTCCAATTTTTCCTCTTTCTTCTTCGCCTTTTTCTTTGGTCTTTTATTCGTTGTGAGAATCAGGGAAGACACTGGCCAGGTTTTTTTTTTTTTTTTTTTTTTGAAAAGGGTGACAGCCTCTAGATATCATCATTGAACTGACTGGCCCCAGGTAATTCGGAATTYTTTTYTTCTGTTCATCTAATTACATCTGGATCCTGCTTTCCGACTAAAAAAAAAAGGAATAGTGTTACACCAAACCCAAAAACAAAAAGACAAAAAAAAAAAAAAAAAAAACATCTGGGTTCGAAATTCGGTCTGTATTTCAACAGTTCATTGGGTGTACCAACTGAGCTAGACCTGGTGGCAGTGGCCAGGAATTTGCCATGCTTTAAGGAAAGTAAATTTGAATTCGAGAGAGAGAATTTTGTGCGCGGAATGAGCCCTCGCGGAGGCACTAGGCCCAACACTATCGGAGCCCCAATCAAGTCATGTGCTTGCCCTAAGTGAAGGCGGTCCTGCATTACGACTTGAGGCCTTAATTTTTGTCATTTTTGCGCTTGGGGGCGCCAGACAGTTTCCCCGATCTAGTTGGTTACAAGGCCGCGCAAGCGTGACCATGACATTGTAGGCCCTCTGGGCTCTTTCAGGCAGCGACGTGGCTCCAGGCCTTTCGACCAATCAGAAAGCAGCAAGTGACGGTGGCCACATCACACAGTTGGGTTGCTTGGGCCTGGACGCAGACACTCTGATTCAAAGTCGGGCTTCTGGGAACTCGGCCTCCAGCCCCGAAACATGGCAACAGGTGCACTTTCCATATAGGAAAGTGCTGGGTGCTGGGAGGTTCATTTTTGAATGTTTGCAACCTCGCATCCACGCTGTTGGATCACAGCGCGAGCTGACTGCCTGGGAGACCAGCCCCTTGGCCTGTAGTCACAGACCTGTGTTGTATTCGGGGTAGTCCAGTCCAGGCCGGTACCTCTGTCGGTACCAGCCAATCCAGTCCGGTCCAGTCAGTCCGCTGGGGTATACTCCAGCTGCTGTCTGTTTGTGAGATCTTTCTACATTCGCACATTTTGGAGTACGTGCGTTGGAGTCTAGCGTGGGAGCTGCGCTGTGCCATCTCACTCCCCCTTCTTCCTCCATCTCCATCTCTATCCCAGGCGGAGCACCACACCTGGTGGGTCCGCCACACTGGTATCGGAGCGGGAACATTCCCCACTCCCACCCACCACACTGCACAGCAAGGAAAACAGCAAAACCTGACAACGATTTTTTTTGGCATTTTTCCCGGTGGTTATCAACGAAAAGCAAGGACAAAAAGGTGCAGCAAGAGAGCGACACGTGGCGGAAAAAGGAGTTGCCATCACGACGCCAAGGCCAAGGCCGTGGCACACGCGCGTGCTCCACGCGCCGACGCTGGCCCACCCCGCCCCGCTCCCGAATTATATTATCAAGATCCGAGATGTATGTTACTGTCGGGGTTTGAACCTGGGCAGCTGCTGGCCCTGCGCGTGTGTAGCTGCTGCCATAACACACTGGCCAAAGTGTCTGCATGGCTTAATAGTGCAGCACGTTGCTGTTGAACAGGTGCGTGACAGCTATTTACCCCCCCGCTCCCCCCCCCTGCCGGAGAGCAGCGGCCAGCAGGGCAGCAACGGCCGGGCAGCTATTTCCCCCGCCCCCCCGCTCCCGTGGCTGCCGCTGCCTGCGCACGTGGCCATCTGCAGTGCCATGTGCCAGCTTGCTGTGGAACTAAAGACCTCCTTGATCAGGGGGCTGCTCTACATTGGTGAGGGTTTGCCTACGCAGCATACCCTAGATCTGCAGTACTGCTGCTAGGGGCTGATCAAGAGCTCAGCCCCCCTCTCTCCTCCAGCTGGCTGCTGCAGTGAAGGCCAAGACCCTCCTAGTCTTCATATACCTTGTGCCCTTGGAGACACCAAGGGCCAGGTATCATCCCCCTCTCTCCCCTCTCCCTACTAACCCACTTTCTCTACCTTTTCTCTTCTTACTCAACCCCTCTACTTCTTGCTCTTCTGCCTCACTCACTTCCTTCTAATCACCCTCACCACTCATACCCCTCTCCCCACCCCACCTTTTCTCCCACCACCCACTATTTTACTCTACTCTATTCATTTATTTATTTTTCTTTCTCCTCTTTTCTCCTTGCTTCTTGATCCCTCCTCACCTTTCCCATCCCTTTCTCTCCTATTCCCTCACCCTCCTCTCCCCCAACTACAACCCCATCACTTCCCCCGTCTCCCCCTTCACTCTTTTTTTCTCTCTCACCTATTTCTCCCCTTTCTCCTTCACTTTTTCATTTCCCTTCCCCCCAACTTTGAAATTTTCTCTTTTTCTTCCTTTTATCTTTCTTTTGATTTATATTTCCTCCTTTTTTCCAAAAATTCGAATTTAATTTATCTCATTCCCCACCTTCTTCTCTTATATTTTTATTTATTTTATTTTCTTTTTTATTTATTCAAAAAATTCGAATTTCTTTGCGGCACCCTTAAATCTGATTAGGAGTTAGTCATCTTGCTTTCGGCACACATTTTGACCCCGTGAGGGTAACGAAGTGCTACCGAAAGTTTCTCATTCTACTTAGCCTTTCTTCTTGACGACACACTTCGACCTCATGGGGGTAACGAAATGGTGCCGAAATTTTTGAAAAATCAGACACTTCATTTCTCTTCACCTCCTCATCTACTTGTTTATTTATTTATTTATTTTTTTCCTATTTATTTATTTTTTTCCTATTTCTTTATTTATTTTCTGAAAGTTTTAATTTTTGGCAGTTTTGAAACTTTGTGTGCTTATCTTGGTCTCTCCTTTCCCTTGGCACATTATTGACCTCATGGGGGGTAAGGAAACGTTGTCGAAATTTCTAAACAAATAAATATTATTTCTCTCTTCACTTTTTTTTTACTACTTTTTTTTAATTTTTAAATTGTTTATTTATTTTCACTTTTCTCTCAAAATTTCACAGTTTATTTATTTTTCCTCCCGCCTACCCCCATGCTTGCTATTTTATTTTCTTGATTAGGTCACCGGTACCCTACCCTAACCACTCAAACCCCGGTTAGGGTTTTCTTAGGGTTTTTCTAGGGTTTAGGGTTTTCCTACCCCCCCCCCTAGTCCCCCTTTCCATTCGGGCACCCTGGACTCGAACCACCCTTCCCCCTTTGCGGGCGCCCACGCTCGACTCACTATCGCGGACCCCCCCCTACGCCCTCCGCTCACACGGACCTCCTCTGGCCCCCTCCAGTCCGACCCGTCACCTCTTCATGGCCGACGACGTGTCATAAGCCGCGGATGCTGCGACGACCTCGACACTGGGCTCTATCCCCGTGTCGGCGGACCAGAGCCCTCAGCCCCAGGGGGATCTGCACACCCTCCTCACCTCCCTCCTTGTGCCCTTACAGACGCAGGTCGACATGGTGGCCACGACGGAGCTTCCTCCTCCGCTGCCCCCGACCAGGCCATCTTGGTGACCGTCCACGATCCTAGCGTGACGACCGCAACGGGTCAGGCCTTCCCTCACTCTACGGGCGCACCTGCCCAGATTCCGGTCACCACGACCACGGGATCACAACCCGCTGTCGTGGTCTAAGCTTTTCTGGGTGCCCTGCTTCTCCTTCCCATTCGCACGACCGCAACTCCACTTGGCCCTCCCCCTTGTGGGATGCCTCACGCCCCTCACGCGTCTACTCCTGTCACCCCTCGCTCAATCTACGTTTGACGTCTTGAGGACGAGCTTGCCCAGACCCGCGCCGACCTCGCCCTCTTACGCCTTCAGCCACCCCTACCCTCACAGGTGGCCGCGCCTTCGTGCGCACCCCGTTCTTCTTCTACTCTTCGTTCCATGCAGGCTCGCTTCCTTAGCCCTGCACCCTATCCACCCTCATCCCACCTTCTTCCTATACCCTCGGTTGCTGCGATCTCTTCTACCGCAGCTCCCTTGCAGCCTGCTGTTGTTGCCCCCGCCGCTCCCCTATGCGGCCCAGGCGTACAGTAAGTTACGCCCCTTTCTTCGGGACCTGTGCCGACTTACTCAGCCGTAGCACAGACCTCTGTTGGTCGATCCCCTCGCCGTCAAAACGGTGGCGCGCCGCTCGTCCGCTTGACAAACATTGCCTTGTACGACGGTACAGGGATACGCGTGTCTCGGTAGCTGCAGTCTGCTACCCACACGCTCCAACTGATGGGCGCCCCACTCGACACGTGGGTGACTCACCTCTCCACGGGCCTGCGTGGCGGTCCTTTCGACGTGTGGGAGGATTTCTACACGCACTCCCTTCGTGAAGGTCGGACCCCGACCTTCATGGATTTTCAGGCATTCCTCGAGGATCGCTTTGGAGCCCAACATGACGTCACTGACGCCTTCGAGCGTGTCGTCAGCACACGTTGGTCCGGCTCTGGTGGCGATGCCGGCCTGAACCGCCACATCCAGGTCTTTCAGGATGCCCGCCTCATTTGTGATGTGGCGTTCCTCCCCGAGGCTGCCCTTATCCGATCGTTTCTTGGTCAGCCTTCCCCTTGAGTACTGCTCCGAGTTATGGCGGTACGAGTTTACATCGGCCCTGCAGGCTTACGAGGCCGTCATGACCCATCAGTGGATGCGGGTCCGTCTCCACCCCGCCTCCTCCTCCCAGCCTCAACGTACTGGCTACGCCCTCTTCTCCTCTCACGGCACTTCCCAGCGCCGTTCCCCTTTCCGCGGCCGCCCCCGCCGTTCCACGCAGCAGGGCCGCCACTTCTCGTGCCACTTTGGCGCGTTAGAGTATGGTGAGCAGGACGCTGTTGCCCCACTGTCGCCTAAGGGTGACCATAGCCACGACCTCGACCTTTGCGAGACCATCCACTACCACCTGGAGGACTTTACCCTCCCTATAGCCGAGCGCCTCCAGCTCGCCCTCTCCACCCTCTTTCTGGCACGCAGCCGCCCTGGTCACGCTGGCGTGTCGCCCCCCGAGGTCCCTCAGCAGGACCTCCGTCAGGGATTTGTCCCTCGTGGCGGTGTCCTTTCTGCGTGGGAGAGTGGGTGTTTGCGATGCCGCCAAGACGGTCATACCTCCTCGCGGGGCCCTTACATCGCCGCCCTCGACCACCACTACGCTGACCTCTCCCGCCAGCGTCATGCTCAGTCCCCCCCTGGCGCCTCGCATCCCCACGGAGCCTCCTAGCGCCGGTGTAGTGTACACCTGCGCCCTCCTCAGTAGTTGGCTTTTCGACATCCCCGTCGCGGTTCGCCCCCCATGCTACTGGAGCTGACGTATCACAGGACCCGACAGAGTGTACTCAACCCTCAATCGCCGTACCGTTTGCGCCTCCGCGGACCACCATCTCCCCTCCTACCCCTCTGCGACTATCGATGCATCGAGTCAGTCGCTCAGCCCGTTGCAGCAAGCAGCTCGCTACTCGCGAGGATGTTGTGTCCTCTCTTCTAGACTTAAGCATGCTCCAGGCTCGTCAGGAGCGACTCACCCTCCATGTCGCTCTACTGCGCCGCCTTCTCACCATCCTCTTGGACCCTGATCGCATTCTCCCTATCATCCCCGTACGACTGGGGACTTCCACGAGGGTGTACTCAGCGCTGTGGGATTCCGGTTCTCACAGCGACTTCATTCACCCATGTGTGGTGAAAGAAGCCCGCTTACCCACGACAGGGTCTCCGACTCCCATCTCTGTCACCCTTGGGGATGACAAGACCCAACGCTTCTTCGATCAGACGGTCACTGACCTCCCTTTCTTCCTCACTCTCGAGCCGACTGATCGTCCCCCGGCGTCTCATCACCAGCGCTCCTCTACACATTTCGATGTGATGGAGACAGGCTACGACTTCATTCTCGGTACTTCGTGGTCTCGTCGGTTCCGCAGCACTGAGGCCGATTGGGCGACCAACACTCCCGTTCTCAAAACGAAGTGTGGACAGACGTATCACGTACCTTTCATAGGTACCATCGCGACACCACGGCCCGACCCTCCTCTGCCGCAGCCTTCCGTGCCCACACCATCTCCTACTATCACCGTCACCTCGCCTCGGCAGTTCGCCCACTTCATCCGACAGGACAATGTCACCTTTTTTACGGTGAACGTTACGGACCTCTTGCACTATGATCCACTATGTCCCGACGACGAGCTCATCTCTCTGGAGCCAGATCCTCCTATCTCCATGACTCTCATTTTTACTTCCCTCCCTCCGCCGTCCGTCGAGTCCACCCCGTCGTCGCGCGCTAACGCTGACACTGAGCAGCTCGTATGCTATACGACCCACCTAGAGCCTCCAGTTCGTGACCTCATTCGAGAGTACCACGCCGTTTTCCCATTGTCGTTCTCGTACGCCGACATCCCACCAATGTGCGACGTCGAGTACTTCATCCAGCTGGTGCCTGATTATCATGTTCACCACCAGACACCCTACAGACTTTTGATCCTTGAGGCCACCGAACTCAAGCGTTAGCTTGAGGAGCTCCTGAGACTAGGTTTCATTAAGCCCAGCAACTCCCCGTGGGGTGCACCCGTCCTCTTTGCTCGCAAAGCGGATGAAACTCTCCGTCTCTGCATCGACTATCGCGGTCTCAACCGCTACACGGTTAAGAACAACTACTCCATTCCTCGTTCCGACAAGTTGTTCGACCGCCTGGCAGGCAACCACTTCTTTACGACGGTCGATCTTCGTAGCGGTTACCATGAGATCCGCGTCGCTGCAGCGGACCAGCCGAAGACAGCGTTCCGATCGCGTTTCGACCACTACGAGTTTACGGTGATGCCATCTGGCCTCTCTAACGCGCCCGCTACCTTCCAGAGGGCGATGAATGACATCTTCAGGGACATCCTGGAGCAGTACGTTCTCGTATACCTCGACGATATTCTGTTCTACAGTCGTACACTTGAGGAGCATCTAAGACACCTCCGCGATGTTCTTGACCGCTTGCGCAGACATGGTTTCTATGCCAAGCTGAGCAAATGCCGCTTTGCCCAACATAAAGTTGATTTCTTAGGACACTACGTGTCTGACCAGGGTCTCCACATGGACGACGCGAAGATCACTGCTATTGCGGAGTGGCCCCTCCCCATATCCGCCAAGCAGCTTCGAAGCGTCCTAGGCCTCACTAGCTACTACAGTAATTTCATCAAGGGATACGCTAGGTATTCCTACGTCCTTATCTCCAGCCTCCTCCGGAAGAATCCGCCATGGGCTTGGACACCTCTCTACGAGGACGCCTTCCGCGCCCTCAAGAAGGAGGTGACATGTACACTGGTTCTTCACCTACCCAATTTTGATCATCCTTTTATCCTTACCACCGATGCGTCAGACTTTGTTGTAGGAGCAGTGCTTTCTCAGATTTTCCCCTCCTCTCCCGATTCCTCTCATCCTCATATCCCTCGCTTCCCACCCTCTACCTCTACCACTGCTTCCCGCATGAAGCCTACTCGTCCAGCTACTGACGAGCCTTCTATTGATTATTCTCCTACCATCGCTGAGGACGACACTGTCAAGTATCGCTCAGGTGATTGTCTGATAGCCTTCTACTCCCGTCAGCTCCTACCCGCCGAGATAAATTTCACCGCTGATGAACGTGAGGTTCTCGCAGTAGTTTATGACGCTCGGCACCGGCGTCACTACCTGCATGGGGCGATATTCACGGTGCGCACGGACAACTCTGTTGTCCAGGCTTTTCTGAGAAAACCGAAACTCACTCCTCGACAGGCTCACTGGTGGCGCGACCTATCCGAGTTTAGTTTCACCACTGAGCATATCAAGGGTGAGACTAATCGGGTCCCAGATGCCTTATCCTGACGCCCTAACCATGATCAGGAGCAGATCCAGCTCGCTGCCATCTCGGTCACCAYCGTCCATCACTCGGTGATCGACGAGTTTCAAACTCAGTACCGCCACTACCCCGACTATCGCGACATCCATGCGACCCTTTGGAGTGGCAAGACCGTCCCAAACTACTCTCTCGGGGGCAACGGTCTTATGTACTGACACGGTTCACAGGGCACCTGAGAGCCCCGTATGTGCGTTCCCTCCACTGGACAGCTACGTGTCCGGGCAGTAGCAGAGTTCCATGACCAGGCAGCCGCCGGTCATATGGGGTTCCACAAGACGTTGGCTCGTGTGAGCCGCCTGTACGTCTGGCCGAAGCGCAAGGACTTTGTTAAGGACTACGTCGCAGACTGTCCCACATGTCAGGAGGTGAGCAGTGCGAACCACCTGCCTTATGGTTTGCTCCAGCCTTTTCCTATTCCTGAGGGTCGTTGGCAGTCCATCTCGATGGACTTTATCGGTCCTCTTTGTTCTCCGACCCCCCGCAGTCATGATGCTATCCTGGTCGTCGTCGACCGCTTCACGAACCGTGCACGCTTTGTTCCGTGTCGCTATGCCATCAATGCACGTGAGGTCACCGACATCGTGTTTGACCAAGTCGTGCATGACCACGACTTACCTTTGAGCATCATATTTGACCGTCACCGGTGCTTTTCTCGCCGATTCTGGCGACGGCTCCATGAGGTTTACGGCACCCAGCTCCGCTTTTCCTCGTCTTATCATCCCCAAAATGATGATCGGACCGAGGTCACGAACAAGACTCTCGGAGATATTCTCCGAAAGATTGTTCGTGACGACCAACAGTGAGATCTCCATCTTGCCCACGCAGAGATAAGCTACAACCATGCCGTCTCGCCAGCCACAGGGATGTTGCCTTACTATTGCGACCTCGGCTATCACCCTCGTGTTCCCGCGGACTTCCTTCGACCGTCACAGATGCACCCCGACACGAGTTGTCCCGCGCTGGATGATTGGGTTGCACACATGACGTCGATCATGAAGACCGTGCATGAGCACATAGCCACTTCCCAGACTCGCATGGCAGCACGTGC
>BFEA01001086.1:161920-185927 GCA_003427395.1 Chara braunii
AAGATGAGAGCGTAAGAGCATTTGTGATGCGTTTCCAGAAGATCTCCAACGTGCTGATGAAGAAGGGGAAGATCTCAGAGGTCGAGCGCTGTACTATCTTCATCGGACACCTGTCCAAAGGTAGACATAATAGTATACTTAGAGATCTTCCGCGCGACAAGCTTGACTTCCCAGAAGTCCTAAAGCTCGCAATAAAGGCAGAGGTAGACGACTACGAGGACTTGGTGTGGAGAGGGATGAGGAGACGTGACTTCTCTCTCTACAAGGAGTATGCCACTGATAGATGTCCTGATTTTTGACAAGGCACGTTACAGAGATTGTGACCACCACAAGAGCCACGACATACAGGGACAAGCCCGGAGGACCCTATTCACTTCGCTGGGACCGGAGGAACACTGATTCCTGGAGAAGTGTCGAGGATAGAACTCCTCGAACGCTGACTGATTATCGTGCGAGGAAAGAGAGAGAGACGATGAGCCATGGCGACGTAGGGATGATAAGATAGACTGGGACCACAGGACTCGCGAGACGTATGGGCGTGCTAGGAGACTGGATGACTACTCGCGTAACCCTCGTTATGAGGCCGATCGGGGTAGAGGCGACTCTCGAGGCCAGTGGGAGTCAGATCAGGGCCGACGAAACGAATACAGGGACAACAGATATGAGAGATCAGACCGGGATGGATATAGGGACGGAAGATATGAGAGGACGGGTTGAGATGGATACAGAAGTGGCGGATATAAGAGAGGAGATCGACCCGATGATTCACGCAGGCGATACGACCGAGGAGACCGACGTGATGATTCACGCGGGTGGTWCGACCAAGGAGACCGACGTGATGATTCACGCGGGCGATACGAYCGAGGAGACCGACGTGATGATTCACGAGGGCGATACGAACACGGAGACCGCCGCAATGACTCGCGGGGCAGGAATGAGAGGGGGATACGGCGCGTCGTCCGATCCGTATCGGAAGTCCCCTGACCCCAGAGCAGCGAGAGGTTCGACCTCCAGAGGCGTGGACGAAAGGCCACCCACCCCCAGGAACTCTTGCGTCTACTGTAGAGGGGATGATCATATCAAGAGAGATTGCTCGGACCTTAAACGGGCAATAGATGAGGGGCTTGTCGTGCTTGACGACCGCAAGTACGTCAAGTGGGCAGATGATCTGGGAGATGAATCGATGTTCCCTTCGATGAAGGAGAATGTCGAAGCAAGGAAAGTAAAGCCGAGTAAAGGAAAGGAACCGGTCAGGGGTCAGAGCATCAAGATAACTTTTGAGGGGGATATGGCGACCACACCCATAAGGGTGGCAGCCACCAAGTCGGCGAAAGTGTCTACATCGAAGAAGACTGACACGGATTACGTGATGGCAGAGAAGGACGGAGAACGGATCGATGGAGAGGAGGTTATTCTTTCGCCGCGGAAGCGGGGAGTGAAGAAGTTTTTGATGAAGAGTTCGCTGGATGAGATTGACACGGTCGAGCCACTGAGGTGGGCCCTTCGGCAGCCCATGTAGTGCTCTATTTTAGAATATCTGGCGGCATCCTCTTCAGAGGAGGCTCAGATGATCACGCAGAAGACTCGCATATCTCTATCAGAGGAGGCTCAGGGGGGTCCTAAGGCGGATGCTCCTACTGTAGCAGTAACGGGGGTGACTGCCAGAGCGGATCGCATGGCGACAGTCCTTCTTGATGGGATGGAAGGTGTGCCTCCAGACAAGTTTTACATACTTGGTAGTGGGGTCGTGGAGGCGATCATAAACGATGGAGCGGTACTAGATGCTGTAATCGATAACGGCAGTGAGGCTGTCATTATAGACGAGGATCTGGCAGTACAGGTTGGACTGGGCCTCGATAGGTCATTACCTATTCGAGATAGAAACGGCTGATGGGAGAAAGCAACAGATCACCGGGGTTTGTCACAAGGCAGCCATAGAGGTCYAAGGCGTACGAGTGACCCTGYCGGTCTTTGMAGTCAAGAACTGCARCTCTGATCTGCTCTTGGAACGAACGYGGTTGAGCCACGTGCATGCGGTGACGATAGAGCGACCGGATGGGARCCAGACATTGTTCATTAAGAAGCTAGATGGGACGCAGGTTATGATTGAGACAGTGGAGCCTCGGGACCCGAGGAACAGAGCARCTCTCGCTGTGGGTGCAAGACCCAATGATCAGATTAAGTCATTACCTATCTCCGGCCGCACGGTGCGATTTCGCGAGAAGAAGTATGGACCACTGCTCACAGAGGAAGAAGGTCGGATCGTGGAAGTGGAAGGTTTAGGGAGTCGGCTGATAGTGGACGGCAACTCGTACCCCAAGGAGACAGATGAGGAATTTGGCGGTGTGGTATCTGTGTCTTTTTTAAGGGCACGGCCCTCTATGGGGGGCTACCCAAGCGACACAAGCGATTTGCTCAAAAAGTTAAGCCAACGGCGGTGGGCCGCGAGTGATCTGCACTGGAAGGGGTATCGGAAGAAGAGATCGCAAAGGAAATCAAAGAAAGAAAAAAAAAGAAGCCGCAACGCCAAACGGAAGAGAGAATAGCAGGGATGAAAATCGGAGATGGAAATCTGACCCCACAGGAGCGAGAACGTGTGATAGAGATCCTAAAAACGTGCAATAAGGCTATAGCCTTCAGCGATGCGGAGCGCGGTAGGGTTGACCCTCGATACGCAAAGCCAGCAAGGATTTACACGATTCCATATATTCCTTGGAATGACGCAGGATGGAAATACGCCAAGCAGGAGAAGGAAGAAGTTATCGCTTTCGTGAAAGAAAATATAGTTTTCCATGTTGCGGAGCCGTCTGATAGCGCCTATGCTAATCGATGGTTCTTCCTATGAAAGCTGAATGGCAAGATCCGATGGATCCAGGACCTTCAAAAGGTCAACGCGGTGACGATACGAGACCTGGGCTCTGTGCCACACGCCGACTTACTGGCCGAAGGCAGGTCGATTTATTCGGTCAGTGATCAATTCTCATGCTATGATCAGGTACCGCTTAATCCTAGGGACAGACACCTCACGGCTATGCACACGCCATTGAGACTGATACAGATGATGGTTGTCCCTATGGGTTGGACTAATGGGGTAGCCGTTTTCCAGAGAGTCATGGTAGTCGTCCTTAAGGACTTCATCCCTGATAAGGTGAAGTTTTTCTGGATGACTTTCCTATAAAAGGGCCAGTAAACAAGGATGAGATAGAGGTTGTACCAGGAGTTAGAAGATTCGTCCAGCAGCACCTAACATATATTTGTGCGGTACTTGAGCAACTAGACGATGCGAATTTAACGGTCAGCAGGACAAAGAGTCGATGGGCCGTCTCGACTATTAAGATCTTGGGCTATATTTGTGACTCGAGAGGACGCCGAGCAGATCCAGCGAAGCAAGACAAACTTCTGAACTGGCCGTCACCGTTACATAGTCCAACCGAGGTCTGACAGTTTATGGGAGTGGTCGGTTACTGGCGTATATTCATACGAGGGTATGCGGAGAAGGCTGAGCCATTGAGGTTACTCCTTCGAAAAACTGAGAAATTCTACTGGGATTCCTCGCAGGAACTCGCTATGCAAGAACTTAAAGACGAATTTAAGGAGGGAGGACGCGTATTGGGCGTGCCATTCTTTGATGATGAGGCTGGGAGACCCTTTATAGTATCCACCGATGCTGGACCTTGTTCAATAGGTGGATTATTGTCTCAAAAGGATGCTGGAGGGAAAGAAAGACCGATAAGATTTGAGAGTAAAACACTTAATACGGCTGAGCGTAACTACAGTCAATTCAAGAAGGAAGTGTTACCTGTTCTGCGGTGTCTAGACACGTTCAAACACTATATCTATGGGCGGCGGTTCATCTTGAGAGTAAATCCCACCGTGGTTGCCTCTGTCCTCCAGAAGGACTTTAGTCTGACCGACCCGACCATCGCTCGATGGTTAATACGGATTCGGCTATATGATTACACAGTTGAGAGGATATCTGGCACTAAGAATGTCGTGGCGGATGGGCTTTCRCGYATCCCTCTTGAGGCCGAGCGCCCGAYAGTAGTTGGTGCCCTGACAATGRCGGAGCCGAGACGCGCTGAGCGATTTCTGGTTAACCTTTACGAGGGCAAATACCAAACGATCGGGCTACATTTGTCAGGGGAGAAAATCCAAGAATYAGATATCCGGAGACAAGCGGCGCAGTACTGCCTTAGAGCCCGACATCTATTGCAAAGACCGRCCGGCTCGGGGATGCCCTTACAAGTAGTWTGTGACCCTGAGGAGAGACAAACGATARTTGTAGAGCTTCACGACAGGGTAGTCGGAGGACACAGGGGAGTCAAAGGAACCTACGAAAAGGTACGCAGGTTGTACTGGTGGGAAGGACATTATAAGGACGTCGAGAGGTACTGTATGACCTGCGAGGAATGTCAGAAGAGAGCTCTTGTGAAATACAAAGAGCCTCTCCATCCATCCTATTCCACTAGACCAGGAGAGAAGGTACACATCGATCTGGTGAAGATGCCGAAAGGAGTAGGCAATATGATCTACGTCGTGAACATACGAGACGATTTCACTGGGTTCGTGGACGGTAGACCTATCAGGAGTAAGACGGCAAAGGAAGTGAAGAACTTCGTCCTGGAGTACTTAAGACGGCAAAGGAGGTGAAAAACAAACGAGACGATTTTACTAGGTATGGTTGTGTCAGCAAGATAGTGATGGACAGAGGGGCGGAGTTTCTAGCTGACGAGGTTTAGAGTGTGTTTAAGAGAGTTGGGGCGAGAGTTTCGATAGCCACCGCCTATCACCCACAGTCGAACTCCCCAGTAGAGAGGGGTCACCAGACTCTAATARCGTCATTGTCCAAGTGGTGCAAGGGTAAGGACAGTGATTGGCCACGATATTTTCGATACACAATATSRGCGGACAACGTCACGATCYGGGCTAGTACCGGATACCCACCGTACACCTTGTGGTTTGGGCGRCATTKTCCGCTCYCCATAGAGTTTCACGTCGACAGCTGGACAAAAGTCGACTGGGCGGAGGAGATGTCCAGAGAGGAACTCATAGCTACCCGAACAAGACAGATAGCCTACGGTTTGGAAGATAACCTTATGATAKCGGCAAATCGTCTGGCARTGGAAAGGGACMAAGGTAAAGAGAGATGGGATAAGAACGTGAGGATCAGGAAAGAGAGGGTGAGCGTAGGAGATATGGTCCTTCTCTACGAYGCAGCGCTGGAAAGGACCTRGACYGGAAAACTCGCCAACAGATGGATGGGACCTTACAGAGTGGTTGAGACACTCGACTGGGGAGCATATATGATAGCAGAATTGGACGGATCCAAGTGGAAGGACCCAGTGGCGGGTGCTAGGCTAAAGCTGTTTAGACCCAGGCCTGCACCCTGCTTATCACTGACAAGCCCGAAAGGGAAAGGAAAAGCCAAAATGGAGGATGGACCCCTCTTGAGACGATTCGAGGCAGGGGAAAGTTCCAAGAAGAGAAAAAGAGTGGAGAGAAGAAAGGTCAAAGGATTGGCATTAGGGAGAGAGAAGAAATGGTTATTCGTGCTCAGGAGGGCCAGACGGAGAGTCCGCATCAGACAAACTGGCGGGACGGCACCCTTCTCAGGCCAACGACAGAAGGGAAAGAGGATCCTACCAAGGCCGAGAACCCGGCGGAGAAGGAAAGTCAAAAAACATCTCCGCAAGGAAAGTCAAAAAACATCTACTTAGCCCTAGAACTCAAAACAGACTAAAACATAAGACAATTGAACGCCGACGTGGGCGTCCCTTACGGGCAATCACTCTGAAGCTTATCCGCTTTGTCTGACGAAAGTGGTTAGGGCTCGACGGGGGCGTCGAGAAGTGGTCCGGGCTAACTGTCAGGCGGCCACAAGCAGTGCGCCACCTAAAATCTGCGATTTTGGGACTTAGGCTCAAGGGCAAGTTCGTGTTTTGACGGTACTCTGGTTTGACCGGGCAACAGAAATTAGGGGAACTCAGGGTACCCCTGATTCTGAACATACTGAACCTTACGACTAACCCTCAAAGATAACGAGATGGGTGGGCGCACTCGGCGTATCTAGAAACCGTTAATTCCGGCCGTTCAGAGGGCTGGAGCCGGATTGGCCTGCCTCGAGGAGACATCGTGGGAGCAGACCTCGCCGCGACACTTTTGCAACATACGACCGGGGCCGAAATGAGGCCTCAAATTTTTGTCTATTTTAGTGCCATAATTAAAGATGGGGAAAAATGATTATAACCAGTAGGGGAGAAGGAAAAAACATCATATCCCTTAATTTCTTTATTTTTCACGGCATTTAATTCTAGGGGGAATATCCTTGATATTTTATGTAACCGACAATGAAATTAAAAACACAGAAAAAAATTAAAAATGAAAAAAGAGGTATGAAACAAAAGGAATTCAGCCATTTATTTAAACTCACTTGGAATTTAATTTTGCGAAATTTACGGTTAATTTACTATTTCAGACAATAGAATTAAGGAAAACGCAGAATGATTAAGAATGATGAAAGGGGACGGAAACCCATGACTAATGGGAGATCGGCCTAATTTCGCTGCGATTACTCGCCATCGGCTCTGACCCCGGATTGATCTTTTTCCCCGATTCTAACAGTATTCCCTACTGCCGGCAGYCGAGGATCCCTACGTYGTTTTCCCTGGGTCGCTTGATTACTAACTTCACCGCGGATGGGATGTTCTGAGGGCAAGAGTCACATGGACAGCATGGGGGGGTGTTACCTTGGATCGACAGTACGGTATYTGGSACGGTASGGTTACATGATTCTGAGAGGTTYGGTATGATGCGGAGTGGCTGCATCCTATGGTATCCGACGAGCCTCTGGTTCAGAATCGGCTCGGCGTCAGTTTGCTTCAGATATGGGGCCACTACAGGGACTTATCTTCAGGATTGTGGCCGCTGCGGTGATTTATCTTTAGGCACGGGACCTGTACGACAGCTTACTTCAGGTTCGGACATATTCACATGATTTACTGTCAGGTTCGGGGATGGAACGGCGGTGTAACTCGGCTTCGTCGCCGCCACGGCGGATTACTTCAGGCTTGATTTCAGATTCGGTATAACGCGCCACCAACTTACTTCAGGCTCGAAGAGGCCTCGACATCCGTTTATTCGGGGGTTGAGCACGACAATTTCGGTGTTGGTTACACCAACCTCGAGTGACTGTTACAGGTTCGTCATCAGCGTGTTACAGGTTGTGGCACCTTGGTTTGCCTATGGTATTCGGTGCAAAATCTGCGGAGGCTCGTTTCCGGCGCGCTGGTTTCAAAATGGACCTCTGGCCGCGGGATAGCCGGAGCGKTGTGGAACTCAGACTTTCGCAGGCCAACGCTGACGCGTCAGGAGCTAGCTCTRTKAATTTYAGTATSTTCAGGGAGGCCAGCACGAGCYGCWGTCGCTCGTAGCAAGAACAGGCATTTCTAGCCTGGTCGGTGAGATTGCGGGCCGTACAGATTGGATACCGGGGTCACGACCAAGTGAGACATGAGCCTCCGGTGGTGGGGCGATATGGGGCAAATCTAAGAAACGAGAGGTTTTTTTTTTGCACGACACGAGCGAGCCGCCTCTCCAAGCAGGACGGAGAGTCAGTGCCCAAGCGGGATGGAGAACCCGTGCCCAAGTGGTTGCAGCACCCAGGCCGGACTGAAGGACGAGGGTCGGTCAGTACATGTCGAGAGAGGCAGAACGTAAGGACGGAGTCTTGCCTTGGCGCGAGCAAGGTGTACCCGCGACAGGATGCACGGGGGAGAAGCGTCCGTATTCGGGCGGTTATTGAGGGTGTGAGTGGAGAGACAAGAGTGAGGGATCGCAAGCCAGGCGTACCCGGCGTACAACAGTTGCGGAGCACTGCAAGCACAGACAGACGTGTGGGCGCTGAGGCGGTTGCTCAGGGAGTGAGGGGAGTGACAAGAGGGAGGGATGTGCACGGTCTGCGGAGCGCAGGTGCGGGTGGACAAGGCGTTCRCAGCTGTTACAGGCGAAAGATATTTGGGAGAGAATCGGACGAGGGAGTGAGGGGCATGCCCGGCGCAAGCAACCTTCGCGCGCGTGAGGTGAGATGACAAGGTGGGATGAAAAAGGGACGGCGTACGAGCTGACCGTTGCACATACGTGACGGGGTGCGAGCGTCAGAGAGACTCGCAGTAAGAGAACCGAACACGGGAGCACGGGGCGAGAGCTACCGAGGTGCCACTCACCACCACCGTACGCGGATGACTCTGCAGATGAGCAACGGGCAAGAGTTCGGAGTAAGAACGCAACGTGCGCGCAATTCCCTTTCCAGGCAACGATCGCGAGAGCCCGACTTGGCGAACGAGTGGTGGTGGAAATTCACTAAGATGGAGATGGCGCAGGTATTTTGAGTGAGCGAGCACAGAGAGCGTGAGAAGGTGAGTCTCGATAGCCATGGCGGGATGAGCTAGATGGGGGGCTGAAAGGAAGGAACTCTGAGCGAGACTTCTTTTCGCGGCGTGCCGGGCAGGGCAATAGACCGCAGGGCATTCTCGGAGTATCGAGCCCAAGGTGAGACTTCCATTAGAGGCGAGCGAAGGAGGTTTTAGCGCACGCTCGCGAGAAAAACAGAAAACAAAGAGCTGAAGRGACRGGAAGGGAAGACTGCCTGCGCAGCTAAAGGTTGAGGGACCSGTAGAGGACTAACACGTGGGGCAAGAGCGAGTGAAGGACGGACACTTATTCGGAAACACGACGGAATCAAAAGGGACAAAGGCTGCAACGAAGAGATGATCGACATCGGGCAAAGGCGAGAAGTGGAAGCCAAGRCTGAGTTCTCCTTGATGAAGACTAGCGGGATTTGACCYCAATCACTGCACGATTTGACTGGTAACAGCGGGTGAGAACCGACAGGTGAAACCGAAACCGAARGTCAAAAGGATCGCGTGTGTAGGTTGTTGTTCCCTACATTTGTCCGCTGAGTCATTGTCAGATAGGCAAACCGAAAGTAGAAACCTCTCTTTGTCTGACGAGCAACTGCAGTCTCGTTTGCTCGCTTCGCTCAAAGTTGTCTCATCCTTGCTCCCTGGATCAGACGAGGAACTGTGAACTCTTTTGAACGTCTGGCTCGAGGTTATAACATTCTCGGATCTTTTATTTGACGAGCCACCGCAGACTCATTCGAATATTTGGCTCGAATATTTCTTATGCATGGTCTCTTCGATATTTCACGCGCAACTGCGGAGTTATTAGTTTGCTTGGCTCGAAATTGTTCCTACCCCCGCATCCCTGATTCAGTGAGAGAAAGAGAGGAAGAACAGTGAGCGGGGGAGAGTGAATGGGCGAGAGTGAGAGGGGAGGAGAACCGGGAACGAGAGATGAAGATGGAGGGGAGAGGAATAGAGGGCAGTATGACCTCTCCAAGGGGAACAACAATACTTAACGGGGCGTGAACTCGTCCATTCTGCAGTTGAGTGTGAACAATCAGGTGCCTCACGACTTTGCCCAATTGTAGCATTTGCAACTGTTTGGACTAGCCAATCCAACGGAGAGCTGACGAAGCTCGTCTCAAATTCATTGATCTTTGTGTAGGAAAATTTTAACTAACCGTTTGTGGGATCTTGAAGCCTGATTGCACGAGCTTATCACTGGGAGAGTTTTCTTGGTCTGCTATTTGAGCATCCGAGCTCGCTGTGGGGCGAGCTGCTGACCGTTGTTTTTTTTTGTTCTAACTGCAGAACGAACTACCTGAACTGGCGATCGAGTTACCAAATCCTGTTAGGGCACGAGTATGCAAAACAGCTCATCGGCTGTCTAACTTGCTGTTGGTCGAGCTTGCTGGTCGGACGATTGACCTTCCAAATGCTGGCATTGCGTGTGCTAGTAGGGATGCTGAAAATACGAAAAAGTTGAAACAGGGTTCATAACCGTACTATCAAAGCTTGAAYCCTGCTGGTCGCTGAGGACCTCGGAAGTGGGCRTGGCGACTGACAGGCGTCGTTGCCCTTGGCTTCAGCGAACTGCGGGCGACCYCTCCCCGGGTTTCCTCACAACGTCACTCCAGCCAACCGAGAGGTCAGTGTGTAAACCCGGAAGTTCAAAATTGCCCATAAGCCGCACAATCTCACGCACGTATACATCAAAAACCACGCAGAGGRAAAAAAAACASTCCCAACATTCCTTGATTCCCCAAAAAAAGCACGTTTGGCTGCTAGGCAGCCACCCGACAACCAGCCCACACCCCATTTCTCGCCATCCCCGACGAGCCYCTCTCATGACTTTTTTSTTTTAACCTTTGYCCCTCACCCAACGTTCTCCTTCGAAGTTCGTTTCTCATTTCATCCCATTCTCTTGGTTAGATTAACCCYCATTGTCTAGTCACAGCGCCATCCTTTCCTTTAACCCCACCTTTAAACTACTGTACACGACCCACAGTACATTCCTCCCTTTGGATCCATAGGCCCCTTACGACMTCTGTCGCTCTAATTATGGTACATTCTTGCTTCTCTACTATGGTACAATTTCCCTTTTCGACTCATAATCCTTCTTGGAACACGCCTTCCTAACTATGGTATAATATTCCCCAAGCGACTTTATGTTCGTCCTCGTCTCCTCATCCTCTTCTCGCGTCTCTCTCTTTTTCGTTTTCTCTCTTCTCKYTCCYGTTTAATTCTCAAGGYTTTCCTTGAGGCGTTCCTTCTTTCTCTTAGCCTGCGTTTTCCTAACCRGTCGGTGTCACTGTCATCCTCTCTAGGTCGTTTCTTTTTCCTAGGGGTCTTTGGAAGGGAAGGTGTCCGAACCTTGTACCCCTTCTTCGGCGGGCGAGACGATGCCCCTTGTCTGGAGGTCTCCCCTTTTTCRTGGGTGATGGTCAATTTTGTGTCAAGCGCTTCCTTCCCTTTTCGTTTTGGCTCCTCCCSAAGCGTCCCTCTCGATCRGAAGAGYTTGAGGCGAGCCCCARCGATGGGGTCCCGAAGCCTAGTCCCATCTAATTCGGTGAGTATATACGCCCCCCCATCCAATCTCCTTAGGACTTTATAGGGCCCCATCCATCGGTTTGCTAATTTCCGGCTCCAGGTCTTTTCCAGGGATGAGTCGTACATTAGGACCAGGTCGTTAACCCCTATCGGCGTTTTCCGGACTCGCAGATTTTTGTCCCACCTATCTTTCTCTTTCACCCTCTCTTTCTCGACATTCTCCCGCGCCTCGGTTAGTCCGACATCCAAATTCTCAGCTATTTGCTGTATCCGTGCCTCCAACAGTGCATTCCTGGTCATGTTGGTTTTCCACAAGACACTCGTCCAAGTGTCGATGAGTAGGGGACAATGCCTACCGAACCAAAGGGTGTAAGGAGGGTTCCCCGTGCTGGATTTGACCGTGATATTATCGGCCCAAACCGCGTACCGCAAATACCTCGACCATTGTTCGGCGCGACCCTTGCACCATTTTGCTAGATCGTCCACAATCGTTTGGTGACCCCGCTGTACCGGCGCATTGCTTTGGGGGTGGTAAGCGGTCGTATACGCAACACTTATCCTTGCCTTCTCTAACAATACCTTGACCTTCTGGCTTAAGAATTCCGCCCCCCTATCCATGACTATCCTCCCGACACACCCGTACCTCGTGATGTACTCAAGGAGAAAGTCGCTTACCTCTTCGGCCGTTTTCTTCTTAATGGCCTTAGCTTCCACGAACCCGGTGAGATCGTCGCGGGCGTTGACTATATACCGAAGCCCGCCGATCCCTTTTGGCATAGTCACTAAGTCCTCATGAACCTTCTCACCCGGAACCGTCGGGAGCGATGGAACTAGGGGCTCTTTGTATCGAACCGTCGCCCTCTTTTGGCAAGCCTCACATGTCGAGCAGTACTTCTCGATTTCTGTGTACTGCCCGTCCCACCAATAGAGTCTACGGACCTTATCAAAAGTACCCTTTAACCCCCTATGGCCTCCAACGACCGTCGTGTATTTCCTCTATGACCGCCCTTCTTTCCTCCGGATCGCACAGTACCCTCATGGGAATTGCAAACTTGGTGGGTCTCTTAAAGAGATGGCCTCCTCGCAGGCAATATCCTAGCGTTTCTTGCTGGATTCTTTCGGTCCCCGTTTCCCTACCGGCTAAATACAGTCCTATGTCCTGGTACTTCCCGTCGTAGAGATTAGCGAGAAAGGTCCTCGGGGCCTCTTCCTCTTCCCGGTTGCTCACCGCTACTTGCGCCCTATTAGCGGCGACTTTCTTTACCTCTTTTTTGGCCATCGTTACCGCCTATTCCTTAAGCCTCGGTAGGTCCTCTTTACGAATCGGGACCCGGGACAAACCGTCCGCAACCTGTTTTTTGGCCCCCGATACCCTCTCGATCTTATAATCATAAAGCCTAACATGTATCATCCATCGGGCGATGGTCGAATCGCTTAGCGAGAAATCCTTTTGAAGAACCGCGACCACTGCTGTTGGATCAACACTCAGGAGAAATCATCGCCCGTATATGTAATGGCGAAAGACCTTGAGGCAATGCAGTATTCCCAATACTTTCTTTTTGAACTCGTTATAATTTCGTTTGGCGGGGTTCAAGGTCCTGCTCTCGAACCGTAACGGTCTCTCCTTCCCCTTTCCATCCTTTTGAGATAAGAGGCCCCCCACCGAGTTAGGCCCCGCGTCCGTAGAAACCACGAATGGACGATACTCCTCGTCCTCGAAGAACGGAACTCCTACGACCTGCCTACCTTCGCGGAATTCCTCGTTTAGTGCTTCCATGGCCGCGGCCTGCTCTCCCCCCCAAATCCAACCTTCCGATTTCCTAAGCAGTTGTCTAAGGGGTTCTGCTTTCTCACCGTAGGCCTTTATGAAGATTCTCCAGTAGCCCACCACCCCTAGAAACTGTCCAACTTTCGTTATTGACTTGAGTGGCGATGGCCAGGTCATCAATTTCTCTAATTTCCCGGGATCGGGCCTCCGCCCACCCTTGTCGCAGATGAAACCCGGTATCTTGATGGACGACAGGTCCCAACGACTCTTACTTCCGCTTACCGTGAGGTTAGCATCGTCTAATTTCACAAGGACATTCCTGGCATCGCTCATTTGGTCCGATACGAACTTTCTCACCCCGGGAAAGACCACYGTCTCATCCCGTTCAACCGGCCTTTTTATCGGTTCGTCCACCCCATCGGTACTACCATCATTTGGACCAGYCCTAGAGACRTATGCATAGAGGTCATGTGTCTGTCTCGTGAGTCCAAGGGTATTTCGTCATACCCCGAGAAGAGATCGCAGATCGAGTATATTGAGCGACCTGCCGATCCTTCCGCAAGTAAGTCAGCCTCAGGTATGGATCCCACGTCCCTTATAGTGACCSCGTTGGTCCTTTGGAGGTTCTGAATCCACCTCGGCTTCAAGTTCTTGCTACCCCCTTTTCTCAGAAAGAACCATTTGTTGGAGTAAGCACTCTCKCAAGGCTCCGCGACGAACGTTCTGATTTTTTCCTTGATAAAGGCCACTATCTCCTCCTTCTCCTTTTSAGCATATTTCCATTGGGGTCTATCCTTCCAAGGTACGTGAGGAATCGTGTGGATCCGAGTGGGCTTAGCGTACCTTGGGTCGATCCTCCCCCTCTCCGAGTCATCGAAAGCTATGGCCTTATCGCAGCCCCTTAGGGTCATAGCCACGTACTTTTTTTCTTCTTCCGTGAGATTCTCATCCCCTATATCCATCTTGGTCAACCTATCGGCCGTAATTCTTTGACCCTCTGTTTCCTTCCTCTTTCTGATGATATCGGCAATCTCCTCCTCCAATATCAAAGTTTCCCCCGTTCTATCCCTGCTGACCGCGGCGGGTTTTACCTTTTTCGCCACGGTTTCGTGTTTCTTGATACCACCGGCTAGGGGGATTCCTCCAAAAAAGACAGTCTCACACATCCACCGAACTCCTCCTCCTCATCCTCCTTCTCGTACCCTATCTCGTTGATCACAACCCTGCCCCCGACGTCCTCGACCTCTAATTGGTCCCCGGGGGTCCCTTATCCGTAAAGGGCGCTTCCTCCAGACGGACTCGGCATACCCTCGACTGGTTACTCTTCCGCCTAGGAATGTTGGTTCTGTTCTGCTCATCTTACGCGTTCACGGTCTTCAGGACCACCTGGATTCCATGCGGACTTTGGATTGAAAGGGTCTGACTTCCATCGGACAGGTCAACCGTGGTAGTGTGAACCACGCTTAGCCAGGTTCTACCGAGGATCAACTCGGAGAAACACTCTTTCACCGAAAATATTGGGACCGAGGCCTCGACGCCCGCGACCTCGATCACAGGGTTGTGACACACCCCCTTTGCCAATTGTAGCTTGTTATCCGCCACTACCATTGACATTTGTACCCCCAAATCTATTTCCAGGCCTAGCTCCCGGGCAATGGAGTCTCTACATACCGTGGACTCGGACCCATTGTCTACCAGAGCCCTCATCTTCTTTTCACTAACTACCGCTCGGAGCTGGCCGCTCCCTAACACATAGAACTTCTTGGTCTCCTCCCCTGAGAAGAAGTTACCCAGCAGTTCTTTCATGGTAATGTGGRAAKACTGTACTTCTTCCTTGGCTGGACCTTCCCCCGGTACCGTGGGTCCCCCGGCGAGCGGGACTCTTACCTTCTTTGTGATGCTTAGGAGTTCTTCCCTGGCGCTTTTATTGACGGCTAGGTATTCCAGAAGCGTGCACTGCATAGGCAGCATCAGGGTTCTCCTAAGGGGGGCTGCCGTGTCTATCTCATCCAAGGTGCATTTCATTTCGAACTTTTTAGGCCCCCTCTTCCTAGGCGATTGGGGTGAAGTGGGCTCCTCCTTCTTTTCTTCCGCAACTTTGGCATCGACCATTGGTTGGTCGTCGTCGCATGTCCTGCCTCCCCCACCTTCCGCCACGTTCTCTTGGCTTTTAGACGTCTCGACCCCAACCTGTGTTCTTACCCTTAGGCAAGGCCTCTCTTCCTCAGGCTGGGTCTCAATGAACTTGATGCTGGACACCTGGGGTTCCCTAATGGATACACCTCCAGGTGACTCCGTCATTTGGATATGGGACATGTTGGAGGTGCCCCCAATTTCAGGTTTCTTTCCCAGCCTCGCTTCTTGGAGGGCTATTCTTTTGTCCCGAGTCACCTTTATTGACGGGTAGAAGTAAACCGCCTCTCCACCATCTTCCCACACAACCCATTTGTTTTCATTCAGCTTAATCACCCCCAACCTTAAGGCCTCCGCGAGATGAGGACAGTCCCTTTTGATGTGACTTTCTTTATTGCGGTAAACACACCCGCTTCGAGCTTGCGGGTTGTTGAGGTGCAGACCCCCTTGCGTCGCAGCGACCATAGGCACAGGGGGAGCCGCCGGTGGTGGCGCAGGTGGTGGCGGAGTCCTGACCTCGGGTCGCGCCTCAGTGGCCCTCACTTGAGGCGTGTCTCCCCACCTTCCATCCCTAGCGTCCTTGCAATAAGAATTCCCCCAATCGGGGCCTCGGTTTCCTCCTATCTCTCGGTCATTCCTCCAGCCTCCTTGGTTTCTTGGCTCGTTTCTCTASCCCGTTTGYCGTTCTCCCCATCGTKGGYCAGGTGGACCATGTGGACCAGGTGGACCAGGGGGTGGTCTGTCACTCCCCCGAGGGCCATCGTTCCGTGTGTTACGCATACTACGGAGCGCTATGTCCAGGGTTTCTTTCATGTATTCCCTCAYGTCCACTCCTCCTCCCGTGAAGACTRCCTCGGTGACCTTTTCGGAATTGGCCGAGTCTCTTRGRTTTTTTTCAAGGACTTCTTTCCTTTTCTCCTCGGGTAGGTGCAGCATAAACATTACGCACCTCTCCACCTCCGACAACATCCCTCTATCCACTAGGGCTTGGGACAAGCGTTTGAACCTCCGGGTGAAGGTCATCAARCTCTCCCGTTCTCCCCTCGTAACACGACACAAGCCCTCTACGGTGGGGATTAAATCGTCACACGCGAAGGTCCGTAATAGACTACTTTTAAAGGTCCTCYACTGCCCATCTGCTGGGTAGATAGCCCTAATTGTTGGGTTTAATTCCGGGTCCGAGTGCTGGATGAAGTGGTCTATCCACTCCTTCTCGGAGAACCTCTTCCGGTAAGCGTAACTTTCCCACTTCTCGACGAACCCAGTCACATCTCGTCCGTMAAAAAAAAGTGCTTCCAGACCCAAGTTGACGTCATAGTATGGGACTCTTCGGTCATCGYAGCRGCGGAAATAGGGTCCCTCCATGAGCYCGTCAATCACCGRGTCGTACGGCTTGTACCAGGAGGGGTCCGGCCCCTCAATCCGCGGTCGGGGTCTCGGGGGCCCCCAAGATTCTTCCCCGTAGCGTCCTTTCTCATTCGGCCATTCCGTCTCCCAACGTGCGGGTTCCGGACCCCTAAATCCTCTCCAGGTGTCCACCCCCAGACTTCTCCCCATTACCTCTCTGGGAGCCCACGCGGCATCCGATTCCCTCTCGGCCCATCTCCTTGGCCTGCCGCTAGCTTCCACCGACCTCTCATCTCTTAGGTCCCTTCTATTCGGACCCCCTTCTTCTTCTCTCCTAGGCGGTCGGTACCCTGGCCTATCTCTTGAAAATTCCCGAGCCTCTCCCGTCCTTGCTTCATTGTCCACTAAATTTGCCCATCGAGGCTCTACTGGAAGGCCCCTTGAGGCTTCGGCCGCTCTCTCTCTCACTGGCACCCGCGGCTCTACCTCCCTATGCACTCGCACTTCCGAGCTAGCTCTTTGACCCTCCAAGATTTGCCTTTCCCCTGAAGCCGTCTCTAGGCCCCTCTCGGCCCTGTTTATCAATTTTGTACCCTATGTTATTTCTTTCGTCACCCTACTTAGCCTATTCCTAACTCGGGGCTCTTCTCAACCCCCCTTCTTACTGACGTTAACCGGTGGACGAGAGAGTCCTGCCTCCACCTCACTCTCCATGCACCCTATCGTTATCCTCTAGTAGCCCTCCTCACTATCGTCACCTTCTTCGGAATCGTCTTCTTCCCCTGAGTCTCCTCCTCACTCGATTCCTGGATCTCACTACCCTCTTCCGACTCCTCGCTGGTCACAGTCCACCAAGAGTCYCTTACTCGTTTCTCTTCACAGGCTGCTAAGGCCCCTTGTGGAGACCCGATTTTGGGATAGGACGGGAGAGTACGAAGGGGCCTTGCTCCAGACGCTGCGCGAGGAAGGGGAAATCGGTCGCGCGAGGTATGAGGACTCGCTGGTAGAGGCYGCCGCAAGGTTGGYCGGTGTGAGGTAAGGCCCCCAATGATTAGATACGACAGGGGGGGCCGTGATGGTACCTTAGAGAGGGCTTGAACATCGGGAGAGAGTTATGGAGTAACCCTCCCTAGGGTTAGAGAGGAAGGAGTGGTGTCTACAGAGTTCTTCGAGATCTACGGGCAAGAGACGGTAATGTGGTTCTCGGTGGTCTGCGAAGGGGGAAGCCGCACTAGGAAGACTRAGATCTTTCTGTCTCCCGACGACCGACGATTCTYYGCAACCGAGTTAGCGGAAGGGAAAGACCCCCTAGACATCGCCCGAAAGGCCCTAGAACGACTAAGGAGATTGAGAGGGGGCGGMGCCGAGGGACSCGTGGTTGATAGAGTGGAATACCGAGGAAGGTCAGAAGTTCCAAGGGAGGCTCACGGGAGAACTTGGGAGATCCCAACCTGGGCCTACCGGCTACTCTACGCCGATGACGCAACCGTAAGGAGGGTCCRAAATAGGGGACARGTGATAGAGAAATTCCAATTAGGCGAAGAAGGGGGGCACAAACTGTTCACCCAGTGTTGGGAATCGAGAGAAGAMACAGACTTCGAGTGGTGGGCGCTCSTCGGAGAATTCATCAAACCCCTGTTTAGAGGACAACCCGGAGAGGTGGATAGGGACCTGATCAGGCAGTGCTCTCAAGAGGGGGTAAGGGGGATTTCCGATCTAGAAATCGYCAACCCTAGAGGCGACCGGATTTCCTAGATACCTAGAGTCTTCTTCAARTTTTCTCTCTACTTCCAGCAACGGCTCTCTCCAAGCCCTTGAGGTCCTCACCCCACTTGCSTCTCTAATGTAGACTGAAAAGCTAGCCAGCGTGGTCYAGAGCCGCCTTTTTCATAAGGCCAGYCGTCGGACCTCTATTAGAAATTCCTTCTCAGCRCGGATCACTAGATCCCCTCTAAGCTCCGGATTAAGTTCCGCCCTTCCCTCGACCTTAATTTCGCTACCGTCTTCGCAAGTCTCTAATTCCCAACATCCTATTGGAGACGAACGTAGCTCTCATACCCTCTCCCCTCACCGAGCGAGAAGATYTATCGTTAACTCGTCTAGGATTGTGATYGCAGCTGTCTCCAATAGTTTGATCCTAGYTAGGGACCTAGGMCTCGCCCTCCTTTCKTCCTCCCAACATAGAGTGAGGATCCAGGGGACTTCTTCTCTCACTCTCTCCAACCTCAYAAGCTCGCCAAGGTCAGGCTCGCTCATACCCCAATTTCCGTCGACGACACGCAATCGCTATCCGAATTAGATCTGAGGGGTCCAATCCTGCTAACTCCCCTTCGCAGATCTTACCCAACTACCTCCACGATATCTTCGATTCCCTCACGTGTCGACCCCACCCTTCAAAGGCGTAACCCAGGTCCTCTAGAGTCGACCAATCGTCTCTATAGGGATCCCGGAAACACCATGTTAACAAGGTATGGAGGTCCGATCCCGTAAACYGGAACTGGCTTAGGATGGAAATTCTTCTCCCTACTACCCTCTTGACTGCCTCGGAGGGGTAGATCCGTTCAAGGATGAAACGGGGAACTCCCACCGGCTCACTGGAGGCGAACATCAGTATCTCCTCCCACCCCCTGTAGGTCACTCGATATTCTTCGTTGCACCCTTAGCGAGGCTTTACCTCCTCTACTAGCTCTTATAGTCGATCTCTCACGGCTCGCGCGTCCCAGAGAGGGTCTCTCCCAGCCCGCAAGCTGCGCGCTATCTCTATAAGGCCCTCCTTCGAAAGGAATATTTGGGCTTCCCCAATTACTAACCTCCCCTCGCTACTCACCGCTAATCGCACGAAAGCCTTCCCGCGTCGGATTTCCCCTTCTTCTCGCAAGAGGATCCTAGTTGGTTCTGCCAATCTAGCTCTAGGTAGAGTGACACAGACAACTTCCCCGGTATCTTCTATTGGTTCTACTGACGCCCAGAGAATTCTCGGGATCCCCCTTATTATCGGCCTTCGAACCCCCACTGGTTCGCCACCTGCTCTTCCCCGAAGAAGTGCGCGTACGGGACGTCTGCTACATGAGCTCTGATCTCCTCAAATCTCTCAACCTCCCGAATATCGTAGACAATTCTCTTCTTGGAGGAACCCCCACGTCCACGCACCGAGTATAAAGCCAGAACAAACCCCTAGCCCGCACCCCGGACTCCCGAGCCGCTCTAAGTACCTCCACTTCCCTTTCCTCCGGGTCTCTCAAGAATGAGCTGGTCAAGAACTGGGGTAAGTTCGCGTGGAGAACCCGCGATGCACGAGGAACCTCACGAGGCTCGGCGAAGGACGCTAATGTCCACGACTCGAAAGTCCCCTCCTCGTAATCATCCAACACCAGGTTGTTTGCCACTAGTCTTGCGGATTCTCGATATTCTGTATGGGTCACTTGCCCAGTTACTACGCCCCTCCACACTTCAATCCATGCCTCCTCGTTGAGGAAGATCGTAGCCGGAATCTCTAGGAAACGACCAAGGTTCGGTGGGCCTCCTCTTTGCACACCTTCTTTCCAAGTGAGTTTGCGAGCTCGATCCTACACAAAGGCCCCCTCTCTGATCACTCCCCCTTTCTCAACGCTCATCCAGTAAGGGGTCACGTGAGGGTCACCCGGAATCAAGACTTTACCCGTGTCACTAACCTCGATCAACTCCACCGCTCTGTTCTCACTGAGCACGAATCTCACCATCTACCGGTGTTGTTTTAAAAACCCATTGGCGAAATCTTTCCGGTGAGAGAGTGAAGGGTTTCTCTAGAGACCCCAATCTCCTAAAAATACCCCAAAGCTTCCCGTGTGGAGGGATACCCCGATCGATGCAATGTGTATATAGCGTCCACAAGGCCCCAAAGGGTAATCCCAAACTCCTACCCCTCTCTAGAAGCCTTACTGTCTTCCCTTCATTTGTTCCTAGGAACAGGTAAGTGGGTACCCTCACAGTCAACGGATAACACGACCTCGGAAACTCTTTTTCCCCCACGAACCTCACCTTCTCTATGGCCTCAAACCCAAGTCGCTCCCGGACCCTACCTATCCATTGTCTTTGCACTTCTCTTGCCTCCCGCAACAACTTATCCAGCCCACCCCCTTGTCCCAGGACCAGGGGTACTACAACTTTTGCCCAAGCTTCCGGGGCTACGAAGATAACCGCGGTCACCTCGAGACTCCTCTCAACCCCTCGGCCCTCAACCTCTTTGGACTCTATCCACACGAACTCCCCACCGATCGTGGTCCTTCCCCATTCTATCCTCTCCCAATTGGGGATATCCACGTTGCTAGGGATTAACCTACGGGTCTCACAGCCTTCTAGGAAGGATACGACGAAGCGTCCCAGTTCCCTATCATGGAACACCATTCATTCTAAAACATTTTCTGGGATACACCGAAGACCCTTTGGTAACCGTAATCTCGTCCACCCTCGTGGTCCCGAGCCGATTCCCTAAAGATCCCCGCGCGAATCCTACAGGCTTTGATTCCGTATGGTACTGGGTTATCCATGCAGTAGGTGTAGTACCAATGGAGCGACCTAACAGAGAGTTGTCACACTCTCTCCCGTACTATGGACCGCACAACCCTCTCGTAATGCTCCTCCTTCTCACTCACCCTCCGGAAAACGAAAAACGGGAATATGGCTTGGATGCACCCTGTGGCGCGAGGGTATTCCTCGTCTCGAGCGCAAGTCACCCTCACCTCGATTGGTGGGCAGTGGCGAAGGGGCTCCGCCTAAAAAATCTGCCTCAAAATCGGACCCGCTCGAGTCTCCCAATGATCCGCACGGTACCAACCTAGAACCAAGTGAGTGACGTAATATACACAAGCCTCCCTACTCAGATAGACTGAGCGCAAAGGAAAACCCACTTCTCTAGCTCTAACCCTCTCTCGCGACCGGCTAGATACCTCTCGGTGCGATGGTCTAGGGGGACGCTAAAGCACTCCCTGTCCTTGCTTAAATCTGCTCTCTCTATTTGAACCCCCTCTTCTTCAGTACCTTCTATGATCCTAACCATCCCCTTGGACTATCTCCTCTATGATTTGGACCAGTGCTCTCCACCGTCCGAAYCGTCAAGGAAGGCTTCCGGAGTAGTAGGAACAGGCCTCCCTCCTCGCGAATACGTCCGACACCCCAACGAGTAGAAGTACTTAATCTCATAGGCCCCCAGCAGTTCCCTCTCGAGCTGYGCGTGGCCGACTGCTTCCTCCYAGCTATCTAAAAAGTCTGCCTCTCTATCTGCACCCTCTTCCACGTACAAGGCTATGTCGAAATCGCCAGTCCACCAGTAAAAATTATAGCACCACACGTCCACTTCGCCTTGACTACCCACACTAATTCCTGCAGGTTCAAATTCTAGAGCCCTCAAGCTCATGGAGTTGCCGTTCTCACYACTCTCTCTACGATCCCTATTAGCACTTTCCAATCATCCGACCCGTCGAGATAAGCGTCCGGAATTACCGGCGCCGGACGTCATCCTCTGGGATAGGTTTTGTAACCCAAAGAGTAAAAATATTTAAACCCGTAACTCCTCAACTCCCCCTTGCACCGCGAGAATGGCCTACTGCCTCTTCCCATCCACGAAGGAAATCCTCCCCTCGATCTAACCCTTCCTCAACGTAGATATCCACGTCAAAGTCACCCATCCATAGTCGAAACGTATAGCACCATACGTCAATATTCCGGCATGTACACACGCTAATCCATTCTGGGATGGCTTCTAAGCTCATGCAATATAATCAAAAGGAATCTCTAAGTTCCACTTCCTTTTGACCACTCGAGAGACCACCTCTATCCCGCAAGGAAAAGATGTTTGTGAGCTAAGAAGGACCAAATGGACCAGAGAAGGAATGTTGTCTCACTCGGCTACCTTCCTGTCCTCCCCCGCTGAGAGACCCCTTCCCACTCCCGGTATAGAGACTAGCCGCGGACACAGGTTATCCCCGAGGAAGGGTGGCAACCCCCTCCCCGGAGTCGGACCAAGTCACACACCCAGGTCCTATATCCCCCACTGAATCGACCCCTACTCCTAAGTTAGCCTAACCGGTACCACGCCTTTACTCGGCCCACCTCAAGCGTGGAAATACCCAGGTACCAGAAYTGGATCCACCTATTGATCGGAGATCACTAGCCGATCTATTCCCTCCCATTCTCCTTATTGCGAACTCTTCGCACTTTGTTCCCTTCTTCCTTTTCCGCCTTCGGCTGCCTCTTTTCTCTCTTGGAATATTTGGAATTCAAATCGGGGAGTCTGAAAAGGCGAGGTGGGGAAAGCCGAGATTTAGGAAGAGTCTCTCAGGTTGAGCTGATAGGCACACGTACCTTGTGGTCTTTGGTTCCTTCAATATTCGTTATCATAGTCCCAATAGTCCCCTAGGTCCGAGTCCGAGAAATCGGCTAGACACCGATCCACCCAGGATTCGGCCTCCGACCCCTCGTCCACGAAACCCCACGTATCTCTCACTTCCCTATCCCCCGCGCTTGTAATGGCGGTTGAACTTCCCTCATCCCCTTGCCCCGGCACACGAAGCACCACTCTCCTCACCCCCAAGTCCCGAGSCGTTTCCGCTCGAGAATTCCCCTCCCGAGTGGGAGGCGCCTCTCTCGCGGGCCCCTCACACAACCCTCGTGGGTCGAGAAYCGAAACCCCAAATCCCTCCGGCGGAACCCTCTCCGGAAYGGGAGTTGCACCCTGTACTGGCACCCTCCACAGTCCGTGCGGGTCGAGGATGTTGGRTGATCCCCTTGGATCCYAAATTGACAATGGCCCCGAACCCTCTCGCACCCCCCTCGCGTTCACTCTTCCCTCCCCACGCGCACACCCGCTCACATTATTTTCYCGGAGGACTCTTCTTCCCACCCCTTTGTTGTTTTTCACCCTCATTCAAACCCCTCAATCAAACTGTGCACCCCCTTAATTTTGAGATTTTTAGAAATAAACACTCCTAAAAAGAAGACCTCACTTCAAAAGAAACTGACCTGGTTACCCTTCGGAGGCCGAGAACGGGAGCCGGAGTCGCAAGCGGGCCGGAGCGGACCTGCAAAATCCAAGAAAAGCCCCAACACCCCAAGTCCCTTGCACCCAAACAGCCCCCAACAAGCCCCAAGTAGGACCCCCACCGCTGCTGCCCATGTGGAAACAGTACCCGAAAGTCGCCGCACGGACCGCAAAAAAATCGTAGTACAAAATGAAAATGTTGTTGCCGATAGAAGATGTTGAAGGTCCGAAGAAACCAAAGCCGAAAATCCCAGAAAAAATCTTGATGCCGCTAAAATCCTCGCCACTGCCTGTCACGCTGGTCCTCTGTCACTCCGCAGTTCAAGAGCCGGCCGCGGCCGTGGGAGAACGCCCTTCCCCRGCAACGGCGCCACTTTGTCGCGCTACTCGCTGATGTCCCTCACCTACCGACGCAGCCCCAAGGACTGTCCCCTTGGTAACCGCTTCGGGCAGACTTGGTGGCCCGTAGAGCTCCTCGTCCAGGGTTCCGCTCAGAACGGGGCTCGCGAAACTCTTCCCCCCCCCTACGTCCGCGAACGAAACCCAATTGAGACGACTTCCCTGTCCTTCTCCGCYTGCCGTCCTACGAAGCCGCGTCGACTGGCTAAGTTAGAATCGAGGTGACCGTCGGACAAACAGTCAATATCGAGCTTCGTAAGAGCTCGGGTCGGGAAGCGACTCGCAACGGCCCAGACYGACCCTACACAGACCCAGGAGGAGGCTTTAGATAAAGACGAAGTGGCGTGGCTTCAGAGAATCACAAGTGGCGCGCGCGACAGACATGAAAGCTTC
>BFEA01001087.1:10676-42201 GCA_003427395.1 Chara braunii
AAAAAAAAAACAATCACGGGGAGGCTATTGCGTGGCAGCAGGGGGTAAAGTTAATCGCAGGGAAGCTATGAGTGGGGGCGGTAGGGGGCGAAATTAATCACAGGGAGGCTATTGCTGGCAGTGGAGGGTGAAGTCAGTCATAGGCAAGCTAGGCTGATGATAGGGGGTAAAGTCAGTCGCAGGGAGGGCATGGGTAGCAGTAGGGGGTACAGTCAGTCACAGGCAGGCGATGGCTGACGATAGGGGGTAAAGCCGATTAGCAGGGAGGGTATGGGTAGCAGCAGGGAGTAAAGTCAGTCACAGGCAGGCTATGGCTGGCGATAGGGGCTAAAGTCAATTGCAGGGAGGGTATGGGTGGCAGTAGGGGGTAAAAGGCACACTGTGTAGTGCTCAGATCAAAGCAACACAAGACAGCGAGAACTACTGTCTTCACCCAAATACAACTTACGGTCATTGTTGCTATATTTAGACGGAAAGATAGCCCAAAAATACAGCTATAATGACCGTGCTTCGTATTCGGGTGAAGAAGGTAGTTTGTCAAAGACCAGTCTCAAAGCTGATCTTGTTGCTGTTTCTCCGATCCCCAACTGGCAACTGGCCAGAGCCTCGTCAAAACAGGCTACACCAGATCTCCGCCATTGTCTTCATTGCGCGTACCTTCTCTTGTTTGGTCCACTGCAACCAAACCACAGCTAACCAGACGTAACCGGCATTTGAATCCACGGCATGGTTCTGAGGCGTCCAAACCACAGTCGATCAAGACCAAGGGAAAGCATGTGAAAGAGAGGAGGGGCTCCAAGTTCAATACGATGAACCCCGTCCTCTCTTTCACATGCTTACTCTTGGTCTCGATCGGCTGTGGTTTGGGCACCTCAGAATCGCGGTTTGGATCAAATGTCGGTTTATGTGTTAGTTAGCTGTGGTTTGGTTGCTGTGGCAGGTATACTAACTGGCGTTTGGTTTGTTGCAAGTGTTTCTGGCATGAAGCTCGAAGCTGGTCAGTTCACAGTGGGGTGTGGGTTCAAATCTCAAAGATGTGTACTTTGTATCAGCAAACACGATGCACCGGTGGCTAACCAGGAGGGTGAACCATGACCCGTTAACAGCATTACCTGCAATATCTGTCTGTTCAGAAATCTATATCTATATACCTTATAAAGCACAGGTGTATATCTATGGACCTTATAAAGCGAGCAGCGGACCTCGGCTGACGCTCCCTGCTGGGCCCAACAGAAACCGATTGGGGGCGGGACAGTCGGCATAGGCGGCCATCGAGGTGCCGCGGGAAAGTTCTATCGCCTAAACCGATGGGGGGCGGGACAGTCGGCGTAGGCGGCCATCGAGGTGCCGCAGGGCTGCTATTGTTCCGTGCTGCATCACAGTTAGCGTCGGGAAAGTTCTATCGCCTAAACCGATGGGGGGCGGGACAGTCGGTGTAGGCGGCCATCGAGGTGCCGCAGGGCTGCCATTGTTCCGTGGCGCATCACAGTTAGCGTCGGGAAAGTTCTATCACCTAAACCGATGGGGGGCGGGACAGTCGGCGTAGGCGGCCATCGAGGCTCTGCAGGGCTGCTATTGTTCCGCGGGGCATCATAGTTAGCGCCGGGAAAGTTCTATCGCTGCTCGCTTTTAGCGTCGGGAAAGTTCTATCGCTGCCCGCTTTTAGAGTCGGGAAAGTTCTATCGCTGCCCGCTTTTAGCATTGGAAAAGTTCTATCGCTGCCCGCTTTTAGCGTCGGGAAAGTTCTCATGCTGGCGGCTTTGCCTTCTTTAATAGCGCCGCTGTTTGGGAGGTGGGGCCGTGCTTTTTCTTTAGTCATGTCGCTTGCGGAGTTGCAAGGCCGGCCGCTTTTGTCCTTGCATGGGCAGCTCATGTTTGAATACAATTACATAGCGGCCGGCTTGGGCGGAAACCCATTAAAAAGAAAAGTTCATAAGATCCACACTAACTGTCCTTTCGTTTTTGTTTGTTTTCAGTGAACTTCCGTGGAAGGAAGCAGTTGAGGCGGTGATAAAGGCAGCCTCCTCAAGTGGACCTTCCGGTGAAGGCTTCATCTATTGGTGGGGAGCAGCACCCGCTGGAAGCCGGGTCCAGAGTCCAAAATTAGACATTATTATTATAAATTTTGCCTCTGCTTCCCGCCCTCGTACTGTCGAGGGGCCTGCGTTGACCAACTCTGTCTCCTTTGTCCTAAAATAGAGCGGCACGTGAGGGCCTCGCTCCACCACTGACCCCATGCACACAAGACAAGAAATATGACAGTGTAGACTCCCATGATCCAGCAGAAGATTCATTCTGATTTTGCACATTTGGTGAGTAGGGGAGCCAGCCCCCATGTATCCTGCATTTCGCCTTAGGGCCTTGCACCACTACCCACCAAATGTACCAAATGGGAATGAATCTTCCAGTAGAACATGGGCAGAGGTGGCCCCGATTCAGGAGGCTATAGTGACAGCCGGCGCCCCGGGCCTTCTTTTCATGTGTCTTTTTTTCCCTTTTCTTCTTTTGTTAGGGGGGGTGGGGTTAGGGGGACGGTGTGGACTCTCTGGGCCGCTCTGCTTTTTTTGTGTTTTTCTTTTTTCGGGTTGGACTGGGGGGGTACGCTGTGTGCGTCAGTTCCCTCTTTTTGTGTGTCTTTTTTTTCCGGGGCCTCGACTCTCACCAACTTTTTGTTTTTTCTTTTCGGGGGGTGGAGTCTCTCAATTTTTGTGTGTCGTTTCTTGTGGGGGGGAAGAGGGAAGGGCCTTTATGCACCACTTCGTCCTGACATCCTCCCCGCATATTCGAATACAGGTACATGGCAGCCCCGATCAAGTGCCTCTTCGTCACACTCTGGAACACTGTAAATGTAGACCTGTGTGTTTGTTTGTTTTTTTTCCCTCTCGGGCTTTGCCACATCTGTGGTGGGCATCCTCGTGTAGAGTCCAATGGTTTTGTAGAGACAAGGTGAGGCTAGGTGAACCAAAGCTTCTTTAGAAGGCGAAGCGGCTTTGGTGGCTCTACTCAGCTGCTGGGGGGTGGAGGAGGGGGGGGGTTCTCGAGCGAACTTCTTATGCTTGACATGTAATCGTTTGTCCGATATGAAAACTCAGCGGAAGCGGTTGTGGGGTAGTGGAGGTGGGGGCCTTTGTTTAGGTGTAAACACTTGGTAGGTGGGGGTATTGGGGCGAGAGAGAGTTGGGGGGGGGGGGGGGGGGGAGTTTCAATAGGCATGGTCCTATCCTCAGCTAGGATTGCCGATGCCTGCTTATGATGCGCATTGTTCGTTTGCTGATACGAGGTTTTCATCATTGGACGTATGAGAGATATTTATCTTTAAAAAAAAAAAAAAAAAAGGGCAACAGTCTTGAGAGATGTCCACAGGTGACCGGCCCTGGGTCACTACTACTGCTCTAAATATGTTTGTTTACTACTAAAAAGGGGGGCAAGGCGACGTGTTTGACTGTATCGAATGAAAAAAAAAAAAAAAAAAAAAAGAGAGAGAAGAAAAGGGAAGGGAAAGGAAAAATCACCCTTCACATACCTCAGATACCTTTGTGTGATGAGCTTCAAATCCAGTGCAGACTGCTGCTACTGCGTTTGAGCGTCCATGAAGAGTGTGTGCCACTGGGTGGGTGGATGGGTGGGTGTGAGCATCGCTGTCAAATGGCAATGGGACACTGGATGATTGCAATTTGATGAAGTTGTGATGTGTGAGTGATATATGCACTGCTTCCCTGGAGACAATCTGATGCAGCAAACCCAGAATTCAAGTTCGTCCAGCATCGCAAAGAAAATGTGCAAAGGTCACGCTTGCAGACCCAACCAATCATCAAAGCATTGGTTACATGGTCAGTTGTGCAAACAGTCCAATACATCAGGGCCATACCTGCATTGCCCCAAACGGGCCAAAACCAATCCACAAAGCATCACCTTGTGTTGCTCTCTCTCTCTCTCTCTCTCTCTCTCTCTCTCTCTCTCTCTCTCTCTCCCCCTTGCTTTTCACCTGCCACCCTCTTTTGTCACAAGCCAACGAGAAGGTCCACCACGTGGCATATGCACATTGTCAACACACAGTACTCAAGAAAGGGTAAACACAAAATTGAACAGTCAGTGGGTTGTGGCTCAGTGGTTAGGGCACCGGTTGTCAATGCGGATTGTGGTCTGAGGGTGTGGGTTCAAAGGTCCACACTTTCGCACAGAGACCCCGGAGGGTGTTTACATAGCATATGGTCACTTGCACGCCCCCTTGGGCTGATGCAGGTAAGCTATTACAGACACTGCCTGCACACCACCCAAGGGTTGTCCACGGTGTTGTATGTCGGGTCTCGATACTGCGTGGGTTGCTTGTCACTGTTGGTCATGGTTGTTCTGTTGATTCCGCCAGTCTAGCATATCACACATAGGTGCTGTTTGCGATTGTCGCTCGTATGGTAGAGTCTTCTGGTTACATGTCATAGATCACGGGTTTGAGTCTGGCTTGGGACTTTGGGGGGTTCTTGCCCAGCTTGGCCTCTCATAGATCACCGGTTCGAGTCTGGCTTAGGACTTTGAGGGGTCCTTGCCCATCTTGGCCTGTCATAGAACATGGGTAAGAGTCTGGCTTGGGACTTTGGGGGGTTCTTGCCCAACGTGGCCTGTCATCTTTTCAAAGAATACATTAGTATAGTTCCCTCTACATAGCAGTGCACATACATCTCGCTATACAGTTACAAAGAGCATACATAGCCTTCGGGCATACACAAGAAAACATGGCTTGTGAACATACACATAGCCTACAGGCTCATACATACATAGCTTCCGGGCACACATATACATACAACTGTAATGACCCACCAAAACACAGACTGAGAACACTGCTGATTTCTGAGTGCTGCCGCTGGAATGGATGCCTTGCTGAGATTCCCGCATTCTGCTGAGTTTTCTAAGTCTGTGTGTGTGTGCGTGCTTGATGGTCTGCGTGCCTGTCTGAGTGCTTGTCGGCCTGAGTGTGTGTGTGACCCGCAAGGGTACTTGCTTGCTTGGGAGGCCCTGTAGGGCCGGTACTTACCTGTGGCCGTGACTTTGAGGGTTGCAGCAGGAAAAACACTCAAGTAGCAGGGGTAGGCCCACGACACTTAGAGCAGCGGGAAAAGTACTCAAGTAGCAGGTAGGCTGGTACCACTCAAGGAGTGGTAGAAGTGCCGGGTACTCGTGGTCGAGCAGAAGAAGACAAAAAGTTGGCATTTTTAGAGGCCCAGTAGCGGTAGGCTAGAGGTAGGCCGATACCAGTCCAAGTAGCCTGAGTCTAGGGCCTGTACAGATGATATCAGAGCCTGCAATGATGTTGCCCTGAAAGGGAGGAGGTACCAGTTGCTTGGAGGCCACACGGCCTGGAAGTGCCCAAGAGGCAAGTAGGCCGCTATATCTCCAGGAGGAGCAAGTAGCTCCTCCTCATTTGCAGTATGCAAGTTTGGACGTCTTGCTGCTTGAGCAAGCACCAGCCTTCAGAGCGCTGGAGCAGCGCTAGGAGGAAGGAGGAGGCCGGGAGCTTCCACCGCGGCTATGGTGGAGCTCTACTGGTAAGAGGAGAGGCGAGGTGCCTAGCTGGCTATGGTGGCCACCATCTTCTTCACCTTGTTAGGCGCTGCATCGGGAAGGCCCCAGTGGGGTTGCGCTGCACCAAGAAGCTCCAAGGCAGAGTCAGGCATGGCGGCCTGAGTAGCAGCGGGCATAGCTGCTTCGTGTTGTCCTTTGCACAGCAGGGCAAGGCCCTGGTAGTCTGCCATAGTCTCGGCCTTCGAGAAGGAAGGGAAGAGTGGCCATGGCTATGGTGGACCTTATGTGGTGCCTCCAGTAGAAGAGGGATTCAGACATTGATTCTGGTTCAGCCATTCAACATTATTATTATTATTTTTTATTGTTTGAATAAGAGGGGAGGAGAAAAGGAGGAGGAGAGTGGCTGGCGAAGAAGAAGGGAATTATCATTGGTCTTTGCTGGTGTACATCTTCTTCTTCGTCGTCGTCATCTTTCCCTCTCTCTCCTCTCAAATTCATTCATTTCTTATTGCATTTGGACTGCATTGTACTTCTTATGAATGTGTACTTCGAAATTGGCCAGGATCGTAACATTGGTATCAGAGCGGATTCTGCTTGCTGGCGAGAGTTGACTTTGCCGCCATAACCCTAACCTAAGTGGTTAGGGCTAACCACTTAGGGTTAAGACAGGAAGTTAGGGTTAAGTGGGGGCAGTGTGGTGAAAGGGAAGCTGCTCCCACCTGGCAGGGTCGTGTAGGGTCGACAATAGACCCGGCCAGGTTGCTAGACTGTGTGTGTGTGGTGGTGGCAAGACACAAGGTGGGACTTCGTGATGCAATTTGAGAGCGGCGACAGTGAAGGGCGCCTACAACTGGAATCTGGATGTTAGGGAAGTCAAGGAGCGACTTTAGGGCTCCCCTCAAGTTAGGCAAGCTTGAGGATGGCAGCCATATCTACACCAACGGACTGCAAGTTGCTTGTTTGATCTTCAACATCGACGGGGAATCCGGCGTTGTGCTTTGGGGTAGAAGTTGACGCTCCTAGATGATAGGACATTAGTGTAGAGGATGCTAATTGGGTCAGGAGGACTATATGAGAACGGGGGGGGGTTTCATTTCATCCCAAGAGCCTGGCCACTCAGGTGAGTGCTGTGCCACAAGGGTGCCCATATGTGTGTGCATGGAATTGACTGCCGTTGGGGTATTCCGGTTTCTTCTCCCATCCTCTATGGTCTCCATCTTGTGTTGAAGTGTGTGACCTGCTTTCTCACCTGATGAGTGAATGGATGGAGTATCTTGTGCGCAATGCCATATATTTCTACGGTACTTTATTTATTTCATTCTGAACGGCTGTAGTCTGTAGGTTCTTTCTGAACTTGAAATTCGGTTTTGAGTACTGTAGGAACAAAGTTTCAAGTTTTCAATTTCTTGACTTTTCCGAAAAGAAGATGTATAAGGGACGCTGGACCCGGTTTCCAGCAGGTGCAGCTCCCCACCAATAGATTGGAGCCTTTTCCAAAACAAAAAAAAGGGGAAAGAAAAGAAGAGAAAAGAAAATAAAAGAAAGAAAGAAAGAAAGAAAGAAAGAACGTAGGTCTTTGTGGAACTCTTATTGGTTAGGACCCAGTCTTGACTCAACTGGAACCTTTTCGGACCCAGTGGGACTGGGCCCAAACAAGAAGGGCCCCTTAGGCCCAAATCTGTTGTAGTCAGTCACCTTGCTCTACCTTGCTGGAATTCGGACTTCATGCTTTTGGACCTGGACACTCACTGCTGAGGGGTTCTCAGTTGAGACGTTTCATAGACTTCACTGTTGTAGTCAGTCCGCCGCTTGACTCGCACCTTAGGCACCACTCAATTCTCTCTTGCATTGTGTAGTTACTCTTTGTATATGATTTGTTGTACTTGCACGAAGCTGAGTCAGATGAGGCAGGAGGGGATCTCGTTCTTGGTCTTGCCAGACTCGGTTGCTGAATCAGATCTCTCTGATTATTTTATTTTTATTATATTTTATTTTTGCTCTCCAGTCCAAATGAACTGCCGCTCCGGCTAGGAGTTATACCTTCTCTTCTTGCTTGTAACTTGTAAGTTGTTTTCTTCATTGGGTTGATAAATGACTGTACCGACACGATCACAAACAAAAGAGAGAACAAGGCGAGAGAGAGAGTACTAAGCGACTTTCTTGAGGGTGTCAGGAAAGGTAAATGGAGTGTTCGTCCGAAGAAAAGGGCGGAGAGTACTTACCTTGAGAGACTTGGCCAGACCTTTTATGACTTGCATGTTGAAAGCCCCGGTAGGACTAACATGGCAGAAGCAACAATAAAAACTTCAGTGAGTCTGAAGACACGAATGAATGTCGCAGACACAGAGGATAAGCCGCTCTTTAAGGCCCTCTGTGAAAGCGCACTGGAAAAGGAGGCGAAGTTGGAGAAAGAGGCATCAGAAGGAAGGAGGAAGGCCACTATACAGGGTCATGAGGATGTGTTCAAAATTGTTCCCTCCTTATCGGATGATGAGATAGAGCCACACTTAGTCGCCTACGTGCGAGGACTAATTGACTGCCACATGATGGACCCTCTCCCCGGCTTGGTTTCCCAACTGTTTGATCAAGTAAAAGATTTGTGGGAGACCATAGCCCGGATGGAGAAGGCTCACAGTGACCAACTACATAAAATTGCAGATCTGCATCAGGCTAATCTTAACCTCCCACTTCTGCCAAACGCATCGAATTTTGCTGCCTTGTCTACCACCTATGCCCCTCTCTTCTCTTCTTCATCCTTGAGTATGATGAGCACACAGGGACCTGCAACAGGTGCAACTTCTGCTGCCGCTGCACGAAGTAGCAGTGCAGGGAGCTCTGCAACTGGCGCAGTCCCAGTTCCAGTTCCTATAGAACTTGGTCATAAAATTGGTTTTCCCTGTGTGGATAAGAAGGCGGTCGTGTCACCGCCTAGATACGACGGGAAGGACAATGTCATGTCCTAGCTCGCGGCTATGCGAGCATCCTTCAACATTTTGGGGACTTCCCCGGTTACTCAATCGATTGTCGTGGGAACCAATGTCGTGCCCGAAGTACGAAGCTGGGTTGAGCTCCAAGCCATACAAGTCGGATATAGCAGACTAGACATGAACGAGTGGCCAAAGGCCACGACAATCATTGCACTCGAGGAACTCTTTATTAAACCACCAGTACACCCGCACCTAAAATCCCGAACCTACCTGCCCACTGCGCGCCATTATTTTCTGAGCTTTCTGCGTGAGGGTACCTGCAGTGGGAATTTCGGAAGTGGCACTGGTGTCGCCGGTCTGCCTGAATCGAAAAAAAAAAAAAAAAAAAAAAAAAAAAAAAAAAAAAAAAAAAAAAAAAAAAAGGAACAAACATACCAGAGAGCAATGATGTCGTGAAAGGACGTCATGGAAGCCATACGCAAATGATCACTTTCCTGAATGCATCTGACCACTATTACGGGGAAAGGGGAAAGTTGTTGTTTTTCCTTTTTTTCTCGTTTTGTTTTTTTCTTCCTGGCCCTGCCAGCAAGGCAACGCATATTCCTCTTGCGAAAAACGTCCTCGCTGAGGGCATACTCACACCAGCTACGTTGAAATTCATCCAACCACTTTCACGGCCGAAGCGTTGCTAGCTTTTTTTTTTGTTTGTTCTTTTTTTGAGAGTCTGGACAGTTTTGCTCCCCGTGTTCTACGTTCTGCTGAAGTGCCCTCGCTGAGGGCAAACTCGCATGAATACTCCAAAAAGTGTATCCAACTGCAATCACGGCCAAATACTTTTTTTTTTTTTTGTTCTTTTTTTTAGAGTCTGACAGTCCTGCTCCTCGTGTTCGGCGTTCTGCTGAAGTGCCCTACTGCACGAGTACTCCAAAAAGCGTATCCAACTGCAATCACGGCCAAAGGCTTTTTTTTGGGGGGGGGGACGTACGGATTTGAAATGGGCCCCAAAATTTGAAAACCTTCTGGCGCTCCGACCCTACCCCGAGCCCGCCTTTTACTTCTTGTGGCGACAAGTTATTTTTCTGCAAGGTTGAGGCCGTGTACTGGTGGTTTAAACGGTATTAGGTTCCACACGCTGTTGCACCGGCGGGATACCGACTTGACTATGCCAAGCACAGCAGGTGGACCAACAGTATAAAAGACCTGATGGCACATCTCAACAATCTCTTTGCCACACCCGACTTAAAGATGACAACACAATCATGTTTAGATGTTGTCAAAGGCACGGTCCCCTCGACCATTATTGATCGTCTTGGGTTAGGACTCGATGAATACATACACTGGTTTTCCCTCATGAAAGGCGTAGTCATTCTATAGGCATAAAACCTCTTCCACGCAGCAGGTAGTGTCAAGAAGACCTATGGTCGTAGACGGCATGGAGGCAGCGCCCATTTTGCATCACGCGACCTGCTGGAGTCCGATGATCAGGCTGGTACAGATGGTTCTCGTGTTGGTGACGATCAAGAGCAAAATGCTGACCTGGCGTGTTTTTCGGCTTACAAGTCTGAAACTGCAGATGCTGATGTGAAGACCAATACTAACAGTATTCACCTCCCCAAAGGAGCAACGATTCCACCCAAACTGGAGGTCTCAGCCACAAAATCATTGGTAGATCTCCGGATCAGCGAAAGTAAGAGGAAACACATGATGAAGAAAGGGGTTTGCCTACCTTGCACCAAAGCGGGACACTCAGTCCAAAAAAAAAAAAAAAAACAGGGAAACCAGGAAAGGGGGTAGAGATGTTATCAACACACTCTACTGCAGGAGAGGGTGAACGAGTAAGTGCATGTCCTTCTACGGATTCTAATCTCACTCGACAACCCTCTCTTGAGACCACATCCAATGCTGATTCCAAGGTTGAGAAGTTGCATGTCCTCTACAAGAAGCCTCGAGTGGAGTTGGAAGAAATCGACTTTCATGCTCTCTTGTTGTGTTGGGCTCAGATGAAGCAAGAGCGCGCAAGGGGAAGTGAAGTTGATCTTCTTCAAGCTCTGCATTAATGCCTGATACATTCGTGTGTTGGTTGATTGTGGCGCAACCGCCAACTTCTCACCACACAACATTCGTAAGGCACGCTTGGGAATGAAGCAAATGGCTTTGCAGAATCCTTGTCGGACCCAAGTGGGCAAGAGGTGGTCACATCTATGTATGCAGTCAAAGGTGTACGCACTACCTTTGATGCAGACCACACAATTACACATGAGTTGAACTTCTATGTCCTTGATAAGTGTCCCTTCGACGCGGTTATTGACTTAGGCTGGTTGCAGGTCTAATACGAAAGAACCACGTGGAATGACTTACAATTCATGGTCAAAGATGCCATGGGATCGAGCATCCAACCCTCTTCGACGAACCGTGGGAGTCCAAAGTGATTGTTCTCAACGCAATGAAATTTTGCAAGAAGTGGTGCAGGCACAAAGATGATGAGCAAATGTATGTAGTCATTGCTAGACCTATTCATGTGCCTTTTATTTTTACTGTACATAATGGTTCAACTTTGCATGTTGTTTCTACTTCTAATGCAATTACTTATACCTCTACTTCTACCTCTATTGAATTTACTTCTAGTCCAAATGGTTCTACTTCAAATCATGTTGTCTTGGTTGCACTTATGTAGTTCGATATGCTTGCACCAAATTTTGATTTTCAACCTCCGAAGATCTCATCAGAGATCCACTGTTTTCTTAACCGATCCCCTGAAGTTTTGGCCGAACCACGTGGAGTTCTCATGCAGTGCGTCCGGTCCAACACAAGATCGAGTTGATGTAAGGCAACACTCTTCCACAAGGTTGTATCTATCGAATTAGCTCAGGCGAATTTGAGGAGTTACGAAGACAGATCAATGACATGCTTGAAAAAAAATGGATAAAGCCGCGCGAATTCTAATTCGGTGCACCAGTTTTGTTCGTCCCTAAGAAATGAGGCAAATTACGGATGTGCATTGATTACCACAGACTGAATAAAATAACAAGAAAGAATGCATACCCTTTGCCACACATTGATGATTTGTTTGATGTCGGAGGTGGATGCAAGGTGTTCAGCAAGATCGACCTAAAGTCGGGTTACCATCAAATTGGAGTCGACCCCACAGACCAGCATAAACTACATTCAAAACTTGTGATGGGTTGTACGAATTTACCATCATACAATTCGGTCTCACGAATGCACCGACCAACTTCCAAAGTCTTATGGACAAGGTGTTTCGTAGTCACATCAATCGACTTGTTGTTGCTTATTTGGATGATATACTAATCTTCAGCAAGTCGATGGAGGAGCACATGAGACACCTTGAAGAAGTGTTGCAAATCATCAAGGATACGCAACTTAATCTCAATTGAGAGAAATCTAAGTGTGAGAGGGGCAGCATCATCTACTTGGACATCGGTCGTCCGCTACAGACCTAGAGCCCGAGGCAACCAAAGTTGAGGTCATCCGCAAATGGCCTCAACAGGCAAATGTTCGAGAGTTGTATTTTTTTCTTGGTCTTGCGTCATACTATTGTCAGTTCGTGTTAAATTTTCTATCATCGTCCATCCATTGTCCAAATTGATAAGCAATAACATATCTTACACAGGGTACGGGGAACGTACGACGATCTTTCAAGCATTGAAGGAGGTCTTGGTGAGTCATTCGGTGCTCCGCATTGCATATCCCAAACTTACATTCGTAGTAACTACAGATGCAAGTTTGTACAGGATTGACGCAGTGCTGCAACAAGATGATTTTGTGATGGTTTGCGTCCGCTTGAGTACTACAGCAAACGCATGCCCAGTCAAAAGGTAGTTACTTCCACTTATATGAGAAAGCTTTATGCCTTGAGAGAGACACTAGTAGACCACTGGAAACACTACCTCTTGGGTCACCATTTCAAAGTGTTTTCGAACCATGAGACTTTGAAATGGATCATGATACAAAATAATTCATCTACTACATTGACCCGCTAGTTGCATGAAATTGATGTGTATGATTTTGAACTCAAGCAAAGGAAAGGTTATTGAATCACGTTGCAGATGCTTTGTTTCGCCACCCTGAATACATGACTTGCCTATTGAGCTCCTACATCCTACGGATGAAACTGAAGGAGGAACTGGTTGAGCAGACTGCCAAGGATAAGGAACTCAGTCCCATCCTTGAGCAGATCAAAGTTTACCTTAGCAGTGAGCCTGATTTCCACGAGTGTGAAGGTTTGTTATTTCGATGTTATGGAAAGCATGACCGGTTATGTGTACCCAATCATGAGCCTCTCCACACTCACTTTTTAGACTTGGCTCATAGTTGGATTTGACACTTCGGTTTTAAAAAGACCTACAAAAGTTTATTAGAAACGTTTGTTTGGCCTGTGATGAAATGTATGGCCCAAAAAATTGTGGTTGAGTGTCAATTTTGTCAACGCATCAAACCATCTCGGCAAACCCCCTAAAGGTTGTTGCATCGTCTTCCTATCCCTGATGGCCCTGGTGAGTTTGTCTCCAACTTCATGGATGTGGGAAAGAAAAGTAGGATCGGATATTTGCAAGTGATCGTGATCGTTGACCGCTTTTCAAAATTTCTAAATTTGATTTCATTGCCACCTCACGCCCCAACTGCCCTTGTGATCGAGGAGTTTAACAAGAGGTTCATTATGCAGTATGACCCTCCGAAGACTCTGATGAGGAGATCAACCAGACCATGATCCAACTTCTTCGCGCTCTAATTGTGCCTGATCATAACTCTTGGGATGAGGAATTGCCGATTGTGCAGTGGTTGTATAACAACTTCATACACTCCTCCACCGGGATGACACCAAATCAGTTGCATCTCTTGTGGTAGATTCGCAATCCCCTATCCTTTTTTTTTTTTTTTTTTTTTWATTTKTCCGTGTCATCAGAAAGGAGTGATGATAAGAGCATACACTCCTTCCTAACTACCGGGAGACTCCAATCTATTGGTGGGGAGCAACACCTGCTCGAAAGCGGGTCCAGCGTCCCCTTGGATACAATGGTGTTCTAACGAAGTTCTGTCAACAATCCAGTCATTCGTAGGGAGGTATCTGTGAACAATTTGCCATTATAAGGAGGTTATCTTGGCTGGTTTGGTTCTAGAGTTTTGGAACCACTTAATCCCTCTCAGTTTGTCCTTACTTATGTTAAGATTTTTATGCCATCATTCTTCAATATGGTCTTTTAAATTAATTATGGGGCGGAGCATTCTATAAGAGGCTTTGAATGAAAGGGTATGTAAGGTCCTAGGGTGTGAATGCCCCTGTTTCTCTGGGGAGGGCCAAATCCAGTTTTGTGGATCAAACAGAAGGTAAGAGATTGACGTCTCTGGCCTAAAGGAAAGTCACTTCTCTTTAACTTTCAACACTCTAATCCGGAAGAGTTGCTCATATGTGCACCATCTTATATCATCTTGTTGTCTAGGATTAAGAATTTTATCATCTTGAGCATCAAAGATTGATAAGAGAATTTGCTCTGGAGTATGAATCTCAATTATGTTCCCAACTATCCTTTTTTATTACGGATTGCCACCTAGTCACGTTCAAGAAACTTGGGGTCCTTCCGGAAGATTCTGATCCAATCGAGGAGGATTAAATCAATTACTTTATCTAAGGTCACACTCTGATGGTGACAGTACCTTAAGCGATCATGAAGGTCTGTGGGCGAACACCAATCTCTACTCTCATGGTTCCATAGATCTTTAACTCGTATAACTCCTCTATTAATCCAACCTTTCCTACGGGTATCCATGCAGTGAAGGACACATCCTTGAGCATCTATGATAAACGTATTATTGAATAAGGGTTGTTGACAAACCTCCTCCCATCTCGTCAGGGGTACTTTATCTTGAAGGGGCAGCCTCCTCCAATTCTTAATTAAAGTATCCAAAAAGGATCCCTACAGAGATTTTGCTTACTGCTTGTCTATCTGAGAGCTCCACTCGATGTGGATCGCCTGGAAAACCTCTAGGCAAAGACCAAGAGAGGTTCTCTAGCCACATAAGGGGATCTATCTCAGCAGGAACCGAAGGGCTAACCTTTTGATCTGTTCACAGACGAGGAGGATCCAAGGAGTGATGGGATTAAAGATGAAATGTTTGATCCATTGAAAAGGGAAAAGCTATGGTTTGGATTTGGGGATCAATGATCCCAAGGCCTCGTTCGGATTTGGGTTGGATTATAGAAAGCCAAGTAACTCTACTGATAACATTTTCACGTTTATGATTCTCACGCCAAAAGAAGGTTGTTAGCTGTCGTTGGAATATTTTTAGGGTACCCTTGTCTAAGACCCAAATAACAAATTCATACCAGATGGAGGTCAATATAACATTATTAATTACCAAAGTTCTGCCAAATAAGGATGTATGTTTGTCCTTCCACAAATCAAGTTTCAACTTGGCTTATTGTTGAATCCCTTTATTGATAGTAGTAGGTTTGCATGTTGCTGAAAAAGACACTCCCAGTATTCTGATTGGTTCATTATGACGAACCCACTTAATACGAGGATGTTCAAGGGGTCTCACACCTTAGTGGTGAATCTACCATTCAAGTGTTTTACTACCCCAATTAAGCTTCACATCAGAGAGTTTACAGAATGTTTCCATTAATCTTATGATGCTTCCAAGTTCGTATATGATGCCTCAACCAGAGAGAGGTCATCTACGAAGAGAGAGCATACTGGGACCGCCTCCTCAGGGATAGAGGAAACTTGGGTGCGAGTAATGTCTTTGTGATGTCTTAAGTTAGCAGTTAGGGCTTCCATAATGATCACAAGAGGAGGGGGGCAATTGGGTCACCTTATCTCACTGATCTCTGGAGTGTGATAGGGGGTGCCACATTTTCATTAACCATTACTCTTGTTGTGACATTTCTATGCAAGATATTGATCCAACTCCTAAAATGTGGGCCAAAATTGAGTTTTTCTAGGCATTTGTCTAAGAAAAACACGTCAACATAATCATAGGTTTTCTCAAAGTCAATGAATATGAAGGTTGTGTTATGCCTGGATTGACGAGAAAGCTTGATGAGCTTATTAATGAGCAGAATATTATCCTGGATGTTCCTTCCTTGAATAAAATCAGTTTGAGAGAGATGAATTATATCCACGATGTACTTATTCAGACGATTAGTAAGAGCTTTTGAAATCAATTTGTAAACCACAGCTAGCAGTGTGATGGGACGATAGTTCCTAATATTATATTTATCACTTTTTTTATAAAGTAATGTCAACACCCCTTGCCCTACTATCTCTCTCATCTCACCTACATCCCATACTGCCTGATAGAAGTCCATAAGATATTGGGAAATAAAATCTCACAAGGCCTCCCAAAGTTCTTTAGGTAATCTATCAATCATTTAAGTTTTTTTTCCCTCCATTCGTAAGAGTGTTGTCCATATTTCCTCCTTTGTTAGAGGAAACTTCAGTTGTTCCCTCGGTTCTAATGATAGTTATTTAGTCAACGGGGTAAGAAAATCCTCTACTTCCTTGGAGCGTAGATCCAATGACATATCTCTATTTTCTGATTAAAAAAAATCATTGAAAAAGTCTCTGACAATTTTAGTGCATTCAGTTGTTGACGAGACTAGTGGGCCGTTGAGGGATTAGAGATGAGTCGATGCCTCTATGACAGTTCTACCAGTGCGGGCCTTAGCCATGACAAAGAATCTTGCATCTATGGCTCATTCCGTATGATATTTTCGAATTCTTCCTCGAATCCTCATACCTTGTCATCTATATTCCATATGAGAAAGTAATCGAGATTTTAATTCTTATATTTCCCAGGCTGTATCATCGATAATTTCTGTGTCTCTTTCATCAACTTCTAAGAGTTGTAGTTGTTGAATACGTTGGTAAATACTTGTTTCATAAAAATGTCGTTCATCTGCGAAAAATTTTGAATATTCATTGCACTTACGACCTAGAAAAACTAGACCGTTGTTGAACCATTGGATGTCGTTATTTATGGTGGCCTTCTGATTTCTCCAGAAGGACCACAATGCACCACACATCCTTGATAAAAGTTCTGAATGTTTCAATCTTAAGATGAGTTGTATTGAGTTTATAGTAACCCATTCCTTGGTCTGGTTTCTTTCCAAATGAGAAAATAGCCACACACATTGCATGGTCTAATCCAAGGAGGGAGCTACGAAGGAAAATTTCGGCTACCTGAAGAGCACCTTCCAGTTCTTCAGAAAGAAGAATGAGGTCTATCTGTGACTTAGTGGACGATCTGGCTTGTTTTTTTCGATAGCATGTATAAGAATGATGAGACGGATTCATTCACCTAAGAGAGTTAAAAAAATTTAAAGATTGAGAGAAGTTAGCCATTAAAATCTCATTTGATTCCAGGTAAGTTGAGCAGGGAGTGAGAATATTCCATTTGTCAATGGACCGGTCTGGGGCGGCATTAAAGTCACCTGCTTCCTACAGGGAGGAAAGGGGGAAGGATTCAAAAAAGCGTTGGCGTTCCCGAGTTATGATTGGGTCCATATACACACATAATGTTGACGACCTCCAGCTCCATCATTGCCAAAATATATACCCACCTGCCTTCCACTTTATCAGTTTCCCAATATACCTGTTCTACCTTGGATCCTGGAAGGATCCACATGGCTACTCTTGCACTCCCAAGGCGAGGGGTGTGAGCTTTGAAGGTTGTAAAGGGCCAAATTTGTTTGTGACAGTGGTTATGATGGTCTGAATCCATGAGGTGAGTCTCCTAGATGCAAATCACATCAAACCACTCTCTTCCTCCAATACCTCTCAACTGATCATAAATTGCTTGTTTTTTTTGGTACTTGGCTGATGCTAGACCTTTAACGTTCAGAGATCTGAGGTCAAGGTCCGTATTTCTCCTGAGTAATTTCCATGTTTTATTTTTGTTATAACGAGTGTCAATTACTCGAAGGTTATCCATACCATAAAAAACACATTCAATTACCAAGTCAAGGTGTGGTAATAAGGCATGATGAAAAGGGGTCGGAGGGGGGTCAGAGGTCTCGCCACTGTCCTGAGTCCAATAAGCCACCTGTTATCAAAGTCTTAAGGCCTAGCAACCTGACCAGCAAAGTATCAACGTCTATTTCTGACCAAAATTCATTTGCTTTCACCTTGAAAAGTTGGAGCTCACACAGGACATTCTGATTGAACCATTTGAGGTCCATGTTCTTGCTAACTTCGTATTTCAAATATACATCTCCTTCAGCCAGCCTATGCACTCCATCTTTTACCAGTAGCAAAGCCTTTCCCCCAGGCGGGAAGTTTGTCTTGACAAAACTTAATACATCGTTCTTTGAAGAGGAAGGGGAGAGGTTGCCCGACACAGATCCCAAAACTGTAACTTCTCCATAGACTACTCCCGGGGGCTCAGATAAGCCAACCTCCCAAGTACCTCCTTGATGTCTCACTGGTAAGAGTACAGTTCCAACTTTCGTGGGTGATAACTCTCCTTGACCCTTGGCTAGGCGATGTTTCAGTTTTCGTTTTTTACTTGCGCGTTTAGACTCAATGTCAAGAGAAGGGGTTTGGAAGGAAGGCGGGTTTTGGAAACTTACTATAACCTCTTTCTACTATCTTCTTCAGACTGGATATCGGAATAATTCCCTGGTTGACCAGAAAACTCTGTCTTGTGTGACTGTTCAATTACCTGGGAATTATGAGAATCTTTGGAAGCAATGGTCTCAAGGGACTGACTATCTGTGGCAGTGTCACAAGAGTTTGAGGGCCCTAGAGACACCGTAGGTTTCAGCAACTCATGATTTTTCTGCAAGTCCAATGACTTTGGGTCCCAGTCAATTAGGTTTTGGCTATGTTTATTGGGTGAAGTGGACTGCAGTTTTTGTGGAATCTGCAAAAAAAAAAAAAATCCCCTATGAGCTCAGATATAATTACTTAAAGACTTGACCACCTTCTTTTTATTTGGCTAGTTGTTGTGTGGGTATGACGTATGAACGAGGAATCCCTTCATCCTCGAGGCCAGAGTACACTGAGTTCCCTGGTTCGAGAGTAATGGTTTCTTTGCAAGGATCATCAGCTTGTGAAGGCAGTTTCCCCTGATTAATCTCTGCACTTTCCAAAATGATACTATTGTTGGTGATGAGACATGTATCATGACCCACTAATTTGGGTGGGCAAGCTTTCAGTTGCCTGTTATCACAAACCTGGCAACCTCCTCCTCATCCTCTGTTTGCCTCAGCAAGGTTGAAAGTAATTATGAGAAGTAGGCAGACCCACATTTTGGTACCCAACATTCAATCTGGTGGAAACAATTTAGAGTAGTTTGGTACTAATGTCTTCCCAAGTGACACTCTGTGGGGGACCTTGCAAAAGAAAAAATTCCCAGTTCTTACTACTTTCCAGCATTGGAAGCAGCTCATGCAGAAAGAGGGGTCAGCCAAACTGGGGTATGTTGGGATGTTGGCTTTTCAGGCTGAAAAGCAACCAATCTGCTATTTGGAGGATGACCGGATTGACAGTAAAGGATACCGGGACATCAACAGTGTTAGTGCTCATGATTACTTCAACAGATGGTGGAGGGGGAAGGGGTTCAATTTCCTCAATTTCCATTAGTTCAATTCCAAACCCGTCCTTGAAAGGGTCAATGTCCATGGGTGTAACTTCTGCATCAGCAGGATTTTGGGGAATTTCATTTTCTGCAGAAGGTAGAGTGCTTACAACACTTATAGGGTTTGTCTTATTCCTTGCAGAGAGAGGGGGAGGAAGAGGGGGGTTCTTCTGTTTAGCTATTCCCCTCTTCTTGACTGACTTCTATTCTAGATCTCTCCTCGTCCCATTCTTTGGTAAATAATCTGCTGGTTTTGGTCCAAGAGACTTATCCATGTTGGTGGAATGGGAGGATGATGATCCCGTATGCTTTTGTTTTTCCGTCCTCCCCCCTCGTTGTGGTCCTGTTGGTCCTACTAGTGACCCGGTTGGAACAGTCTCTTCTTTCACAGTTCCCGGAGTCTTCTGACTCACAGCCTGTCCATTCCTCAATGAGTTGTCTGATTGTGGTTGGGGGGGCAGAGGTTGAGGAGGCAGTCAATCAGCCGGCGGACGGGAGGTCTTGTGGGAACCACTTCTTCCTTCCCAAACCCATCTCATTTGCTGGCCAACTTGGTTCGGATATTTCCAGTAAACCCACCCATCAAAATCTGCGACAGCGGTGAACCACTTATTGGGTCTATGGGGATCTCGTTTGAGTTGCAGATCCGGAGGTATCGCATGTTGGGGGTGGAAGGAACATGCAAAATCAGAATGGAGGTGACCATATGCTTTACACTTAAAGCACCATGGTCGAACTTATGGGCGGTGTGAATTTGGTACACGCGGCCCCCCATTTTAAAAGGGATGATATCGTCTACTGAGAACAATTGTTCTTTGGGTAAGTCCAAGGCAAACATCAAATAATATTCCTGTTTAGCCACGTAGGAAGGCAATGGGTCAATGAAATCTGCAATTTTGTATTGTTGTCCAAAGTCATAAATAAAAGTTGCATCGACTTCAATAGGAATATGCCTAAACTCGACCCAGTAGTAATCTTTCATCAATTGCTCTCTCTTTTCCTCCGGGCCAACCTTTTTGGGAAGCCACGGGTAGACCCCTCACTTCTGAACGGTCCTAGAACAATTTTTTTCATGCATCAATTTTGACTTTGTCTTTATTAAAGAGAGACAACACAGTGAAAACAGTGGGTGTGATAGGCTGAATCAGAAAAAATTCCTTCACACCTTCGGGACCATCTCTTAATGATTCGAGTTTTTTATAGATAAATTTAATTCTATCATTAACTCATTTGTTTCCTGCCTCATCATAAAAGATTCAGTTCGTTGCATGTTTAGTGTAAACTACATCTCACTGCGGTAACTGAGTAATCGGGTAAGATTTCATCAAGGTCTTTCTACCCCCTTGTTCAATCACCAGCTGCTCGGAGGGGAGGAGAAAAAGTGACAGGAAATAGGCTCGAGCAGACGAGAGGTTCTTGAGAGGAACCTTCAGTTCCTTGTGAGGGGAGCCGGATGGGTCAATCCCAGGGCGCTGGATTGAGAGAGATTTGTCCTGCAAGGATTCCCTGAGTTTTTGGGCCCAAGAGGGTTGTCTCGTTTGCTGAGATGAGGGAGTATCAACAGAAACTTTCTTCGAAGAGGAGGGAAGGGGGGGGGGGGGGGGGGGGGTTGTGATCTCACCTCCTCCCTTTCTTCCTCTGTTAATATTTCATCATCACTAGCACTACGCTCCTCTGTCATAGAGAGATCGTTCAAGTGGGTTGACAGTGCTTGAGCCTGTGACCTGGCAGGTTGGCAGGTTGGACAGGTTGGCAGGTTGGACGACGGGTTCTGTTGAACCAGGAGGAATGGTCATCTGCTGTTCTTGGGATACAGCGCAGAGATGGTAGGGTGCATGAGTTTCTCGGACCCCACCTGAAATCTAGGTTGTTGTATCATGGGATGTGATGCTTCGATCACAGTTGAGTTCCCCCTTGGAAGCTTTTCAGTACTGAGATTCGAAGAGTGGATTCTCGACCCGGTGTATGGTTTTGGGCCAATGTGCCTGAGCATCGCGTGCCTCATCGCGCCCTGATAAAACAACAAGGACTTCGAACCCTTTGCACGTCGACAGTTCAGCTTCATCGTGATGGGTATGAAAGCCGTACAATCTTACAATAAATTTAAGAAAATTAGTAAATTAGTAATAGAAAAATAAAGAAATAAATAATTTAATAATTTAATAATTAACCAGTACTTGCCACAGTTGTGTAGTGTACTTGTACTTTGATTAAATCAACTTTTCTTTATTAGTTAATGAATTAATGATCCTTACTGTGAATTGCTTTGGTTGTAGAATGAAGTTGGCTTGGTGCCCAGGGATGTAAGTTATCAGGGGAGGCAGGAAGGCGGGGAGTAATCAGGAAAGAATACACATGTGCTGGACTGTGTTGCGTCATAGTCGACTTCTATTGAAGTAACTTTTCATTTTTCGGATTCTTTCGTTATTCCGTGTCGTCGCTCGAAACTTCAGCCCGGCCAGTGATGTTCCTTTCGCACTGCAAATGAAGAAAATTCCAATCGCTCCGCACTCAGTATCGTTCCAGTTCTCCTATCACCACCCCTTCTTACTTCTGACGATCGGAGAACTAAATAAAGCATTTTCAATGCTTCAATCATCCCCCACTTCAGTCTCCCCCCTTTCTTGTCGTTCACTCAATCTCGATGTAACAGGATGCCAAAGTTGCCCTGTCACATAAGATAGAAATACATTAGGCTATAGTGGCAGAGAGAGCACTATCATGTGATATGGCGTGTTCGGACGCCTTCTCTGAGGCGCGAGTTATAACATCAAAAATTAAACCCGCCCGATTCGATTTTCCTCTCTCCTCCAGCCCTTCCTATTTTGAGGTCAGTCGTGAATCACAACGAGTTGGAGTCTAGCGAAGCTCATACAATGACCAAGTTGAAATATCATATTCCCCATCATCAATGAAGCAATGCCTTCCTCTTTCGTGGCGCTCGACGCCCAGACTACAGCTGTCAGATCCTATCTAGTCTACCTTTTTTTGAAAAGTCGAAAGTTGGTGTCAACAACTTCCCAAAGTACGTGTAGAACACAGGCAATGTCGTCTATACGTCCTTATAATATCCCTCTCCACCTCGATCCTCCCCCCCAATGGCACGTGCACCAAAGAACTCGCAGTAAGCGGACTTCGATGTTGCCTTTGGTAGTGATTGCTTGTTGTGTCGAAAAACGGGCCGCACACCAATCCCTCATCGACTCAGTAAAAAAACGTTACTCATGAAGTTCTGAACGGTCGTAAATCATATTAAGTTAGAGTCCAGCGAAGCTCATAAATGACAGAGTTGAAAGAGTCTCTCCCTCATCATCGATGAAGCAATGCCTTCCTTCTTCGTGGCGCTCAGCGCCCAGACTACAACTGTCAAATCCCATCTAGGTTGACGTCAACAACTTCCTGAAGTATGTGCAGAAATCAGCCAATGTCGTCCGCAACGTGCACTTGGTACGTCCCCGCATCTCTTTCAACCTTTGATCCTCCCCCCAGATGCCACGTGCACGCAAGAGATCGCAGTAAGAAGATTTCAATGTTGCCCTTGCTAGTGATCGCTTGCTGAGTCGAAAACTGGGCGCATCAACCTGTGATATGGTGCGTGCGGTAGGTTGCCCTGGTTATGACGCATTCTGAAAACCAATCCCGTATTGACTCAGCAAAAAAATGCAACTCATAAAAAAAATTATGGACCAATTTCAAAGAAAAAAAGGGGGCGTTGATTGTTGTGACACCCTCTGAAAATCAATCCCTCAGCAAAAAGGCGCAACGCATGAAATTGTCGACAGGCGTAAATCACGCCAAGTTAGAGTCTAGCGAAGCTCATAAATTAAGAAGTTGAAATAGTTTTCCCCCCATCTTCAATGAAACAATGCCTTCCTCCTTCGTGACGCTCGACGTCCAGACCACAATAGTCAGATGCACTCTAGTCTACTTTAAAAGACAATCGAAGGTGTGTGAACAACTTCTCGAAATACGTGCAGAGATCGGCCAATGTCGTACACAACATGCACCAGGTACGTCCCCGTATCCCTCTCAACCTCAATCTTCCCCCAGATGCCACGTGCACCCAAGAACTCGCAGTAAGAGGGTTGCAATGATGAATCGAAAACAGGCCGCACCAACCTGTGATGTGACGCGTGCGCTAGGCGGCCCTAGTTGTGACACACTCCGAAAACCAATCTCGTATCAACTCTGCAGAACAACGCAACTCAAAAAATTTTAAACAGATTACAAAGAGAAAAGGATGGTGATTGCACTTGGCTGGTAATCGCTTGTTGAGGCGATGACGGAATGATTCTCACACAATGTCTGCCTGGATTATGCCTCAGACCTTACGATACCAGTCAACACTCTCGCCACATCAACCAGGACGCAGCCTATGCTATCACCCTCCTTTGTTGCGAGGTCACAGATGCCACATGAACCCAAGAACTTGCTGCATCGAATACGGGAAGAATCCCACATAATGTATATCTGGCTTAATCAACAAGATCTCGCTGTAATGACACTTGTGCACCCACAAACTCACTTTAAGAGGACGTCAATGCTGCCATTACTCGTGATTGCTTGGTGAGTCGACTACGAAAGGAATCTCACTCAATACATATCTGGCTTGAACAACCCGATCTCGCAGTAATGCCTCTTGCATCCTATCACCACTCTTGACAAAATACGTCAATCCTTCATACTTACTACCTCCTCAAACTGTGACGTGACGCATGCACGACACAATGGAACACATGAAAATCTGAACAGATTTCAAAGAAAACCGATGTTGGTAGGAATCGCTTGTTGAGGCGATCACAGAAGGATTCTCGCGCACTGTCTACACGGATTCCGCATCGGACCACCACTCACCTCTAAATCGTTATCGGTCGTCTCAATCCACTTCACACTTTAGCATCCAGAAGGCTGTCTTCGCCTTGATTTCATAGGTACTTCCCACCGAACGTACCTACACTGCCATTTGCTGCATCTCCTGACATAGCATCACTGAAATCTGTTGCGAAACTGGTCAAGGAGAATCTTTCTCACCGTCGTGAATAAGTTACTCCACCTGTCAGCACTACCGCTGCATCAGCCTATGCCATGGCGTGTGCTAACGCCCTCCTCTGTTGCGCTTGTGCTAGTAGGTGGTCGTTCATCCAGAATCTTTACCTCACTGTTATCATATTCGTCTTCTTCCTCCAACAGATGATCAGTAATTGTAGATAAACTAGCTATCAGATAACCACTTCTGCCAGATAGGTACAACACTTCTCTCGCACACTTAGGTCAAACTCGGGGCTAACTCCGCTGATATGCACTTACTATGACAAACAATGGGAACTTCTGCCATAGCAACTAGAGTCCTTATCCACCACTTACGGCTGGCGGCGACTGTAGAGACCGTATTGAGGGACACAGGACATGGTCATCGATAACCATTCCTCATGTCGGAAGTTCATGCCACGTCAACCTGTGACATGGCCGCTTCCAGTACCTCAAGATACCGCGCGTGCGCTAAGCGCGTTTCTGTTTCTTAATCCGACTTCTGGCCTAACACCTGGCCAGTTGGGCTACAACGCTAAATTTGATCGCTTACTCAAAGTTGTTGTTGCAACTACGAAGGGGCGACATAGTGCCATGATTAACCATGCTACAAGAAGCGTCAGCCCAAACCTTTCACAGTGGAAAGTTATGTCTAGGTCAAAATGTCTGAATTTCTAAAGAAGAAGGGGTGTCGCGAAAGTCTCTTCCTCAATATTATGGCCCATGGCAGGTGCTGAAACAGGTGGGGGATGATTCATTCGGCCCTTCCTATGTGAGTGGCATGCCTCCTCATTTACGCACGTACCCAGTCTTTCACGCATCAAAGTTGTTTTTGTATCAGTCGCCTGAAACGTTTCTGTATTGAGAATCAATGATCCCTCGTGCAATCAATGGCGGTCACGAGATTGAGAGAATCGTTAAGCACAGTGGAAAAGGGGAAAAACAAGCAATACAAGGTTCATTTTTTGTATCACCTGTTGCATAACTTTTACTGTATTTCTATGAAAGATCTGCCACAGAGTGCATCATGAGTCGTCAAAGCATATGAACGACTAATTGTCTCCGACCAGCGACCGAAATTTACTGTTTTTCTCACTCCCACGGAACATAGCCGATCACTTTTTGCCATCTATGCACACGATGCATTGTGCAGGGACTCCGAGTGAGTAACTTGCTCAAAGGGACCTCGCTCTTGAAGGGCGGGTAGTGTAATGACCCGCCAAAACACAGACTGAGAACACTGCTGATTTTTTTTTGTAGTCGCTGTAATGGATGCCTTGCTGAGATTCCCACATTCTGCTGAGTTTTCTAAGTTTGTGTGTGTGTGCGTGCTTGATGGTCTGCGTGCCTGTCTTAGTGCTTGTCGGCCTGAGTGTGTGTGTGTGGCAGGACTTTGAGAGTTGCAGCAAAAAAAACACTCAAGTAGCCGGGGTAGGCCCGCGACGCTTAGAGCAATGGGAAAAACACTCAAGTAGTCGGGGTAGGCCCGCAACACTTAGAGCAGCGGGAAAAACACTCAAGTAGCAGGTAGGCCAGTATCACTCAAGTAGTGGTAGAATTGTCAGGTACTCGTGGCCGAGCAGAAGAAAACAGAAAGTTGGCATTTTTAGAGGCCCGGTAGTGGTAGGCTAGAGGTAGGCCAGTACTAGTCCAAGTAGCTTGAGTCTAGGGTCTGTACGGACGATATCAGAGTCTGCAATGATATTTCCCTCTGAAAGGGAGGAGTTACAGGTTGCTTGGAGGCCACGCAGGCTGGAAGTCACTGCCCAAGAGGCAAGTAAGCCGCTATATCTCCAGGAGGAATAAGTAGCTCCTCCTTATTTGCGGTATGCAAGTTTGGATGTCGTGCTGTTTGAGCAAGCACCAGCCTTCAGAGCGCTGGAGCAGGGAGGAGCGCTGTGTAGAGTAGCGCTAGGAGGAAGAAGGAGGTCGGTAGCTTCCACCTCGGCTATGGTGGAGCTCTACCGGTAAGAGGAGGAAGGAGAGGGAGACTAGGAGGGAGAGAGGCGCCTGGTTTGGCAACCCCCAACTGCTAAATCAACAAGGACACCCCTTCTCCATAGCACAACAGTCCCACTGGCTGTCATGGGTAAGGAAAGGGATATTTATCATTGAGGACCTCTGGGACAATGGTCGAGGTACATGGAAAACCGCGGAGCAGCTACGGGCCCGACTAAAAAACACCAAGCATCTGGGGGCGAAATTGCAGCAACTCCAAGAAGTTGTCCCCATAGCCTGGTTGAGCACCCTCGAACATGGGCCGACCGTACAAGAGGACGACAACGACCCGCTGTTAAGCATACTTACTATCCCTCTGCAGAGAGAACCCCAGTCAGGCCAATGGCAACTAGGGATGGGAATGAAAGGGAGCCTAGCTGACTGCAGCCGGCAGTATACTAACAACAACACTGCCTTCGTTGGCTTGACAATCGAAGGGTGGAGAGGGACCTAGGGGACACCGGAGGTGGTCCGCCTGGCCAGGATGCTTCTGCAAGAACATAAAGACAAGGGGCCCGAGGTCTGGCTCTACGTACAGACCACCCCTTTCCTCCAGGGATAAGCCTGGCCATTATATTGTATGATTATCAGCAGACAACACAAGCCACGGTTGCAGACAACACGACAATCGCCTCATTCTCGAACGAACAGCTAACTCAATTGTCTACAACCAGGCTCAAGGCCAACTTCACCTGGCGTATCCCCCAGATTCAAACTTTTATGCAAGCTCTTCCGGATAACTTCTTGGAGGCAGACAATGGGTGGGATGATCCCCCGTTCGTGATCAGCCTCTAGAAGAGTAACACCGCAAACCGAAACACAGTAAAAAACCCTCAAAATGGAAGATCAAAACCTGCGCCAATCAGATATGCCCCAAGGGGCGGCACATAACCTCCAAACACACCTGCTGCAGCTCCCAGTCTCTACAGAGCACCACCCTTCGCCACAAAACCGACCCCTTACCCCCCCGCCACCCTTCGTCGCCCCGCCGCTTCGGAGGCCGCCACCTTGGGCAAAGAAACTCTCACAAGCGGACCTCCATATCCGCTCACTCAATCTCAATGGACTAATGACAGCAAACCAGCAAAAACATGAGGCAATCTGGAATGAGATCAAAAGCCACGACTCACAAACTTGGCCGGATAACGTCTGCGTGCAAGAGACGCACCTCACACATTCACCCAACCATGAGGCCAAACGAAAACACGTCTGGCCACACACAGCGTACTCTGCACCGGCTACGGCCAGGGCATCAGCAGGAGTGGCCATTTGGCTGCCCCCATCATCCAGACTAAAACCAATCCAATCTGATTATGACCGGACTGATGGGACCTGAAAGCGACAATAGGGGACGAAACGGTTTGCTTGGTGTGTGTCTATGGTTCCAACGACATTAATGAAAGGTTGCGCTTCCTGCAGACCATGCGGCATGTCCTCCCTAACGACACCCCCCTCATTATTGCAGGGGATTTCAACATCATACCGGACCCTGCTTTGGACAGACAATCCACGACGCACCCGACTGGTGGAGCACTTACACCAAATGTTGCAATGTTGGACCATCTGATTCACCCCTCCAAACGGGCTTACACGTGCATCGGACCGAGGGGGGAGGTGGGTCTGTCCAACTCAAGATTGGCAACAGTGGCTCACAAGATTGGCAACAGTGGCTGAGATTCAGTCCATCAACCCATGTCGATCCTTTGATCACAAGAGGATAGTCTTGGGACTTTCCTTCCATCACCACATGACACGAGGCCCTGGATTTTATAAGTTCAATGTCTCCCTCCTTAAATTGCTTGACCTTAACACACTGGTGGAAGACTTTTGGAGACATTGGTCCTGCCGAAAAAAGACTCATCCATCAATAGTGGACTGGTTTAACACAGGCATCACAATGCTTAGGGAGCGCATCAAAACATTTTCCATTCAGCAAGTTAGGCAAAGGAAAGTTGTTATGGATCAGCTGCTAGACACACTGGAACAATGGGACAAAAAAATGTGTGACGACCCATTGGATGTCCCGACGTTCACACAAATGCAAGAGGCTAGGGACCACCTCCAAGCCTACCTAGACCGCCGTTCGGAAGCATGGAGGATCCAAGCCCGGATCAAGAAGGATGAGGTAGAGGGAACCATGGCCAAATCTTTCTTCCTCAAAAAGTAGGGCAAGACAGAATAGAGTACGCTCACTACACCACCCTTTTCAACCCCACCTTCAAGACGCTACGAACCCCTATGGGATTGTTGATTACGCAGCGCAATACTACCAGTGACTCTTCACGCCTGACAACACACACACGGGAGAGGAGGCTCTATCAAATGCAACGGACAGGATGATACACGACCTTTCAACCCTCCTCTCCCAACAACAAAAAAATCAACTCGAAGCATCACTCACAACAGAGGAGATCCTTGTGGCATTGAAGGGGATGGAGGGAAAAAAAAAACTCGGGTTGGACGCCTTTCCTAAGGAATTTGGGCTCCACTTCTGGCCGCAGTTGAACGAGGACCTCGTGAGGTATATGGACGTGGTCCAGGCCGAGGGACGCTTCGGGGATCTGATGAGTCAAGGGGTCACCACTCTCTTGTATAAGAAAGGGGACAGGTCGGAAATCAGGAACTACCGTCCGATCACCCTCCTCCCCGTGCCATATAAGATGGTGGTGAAAACGTTGTGCAATCGACTGACACCCAACATGCTCCACCTCATCCACATGGACCAGACTGGTTTCATGCCCCAACAAAATATACAAGACAACATCTTGCTGGCAAATGAAACCATCAAATATGCAGGACAGAGGAAAATAGACACCGTCGTACTATTTATTGACTTCGAAAAAGCGTACGACCACGTGGACTGGCAGTTTCTTGACCTCTGTCTGGCTAAAATGAACTTCGGACATGTATTCAGACGCTGGATCAACACACTGCACCACTCGGCAACAACCAACATAATGATAAATGGCCACCTGTTGCCACAGTTTCCCCGATAGCCCCCTTGCTCTTCGTGATTGTGATGGAGGCACTTGCATCGCTCATTCAGGCGAACTTGGGCATTGAGAGAATAACCATTCTGGAGTTGCCCCCCCACAACACCCCAATCACCTCACTGTTCGCAGACGGTCTCACGGTCCTGATAAAGGCTACTACGGGTTCCATGAAAGCGCTGGAGGATACCATCCACCTGTTCTCCATTGCAACGGATATGAAAGTGAATTGGGGAGCAAAAACGGAGGGCTGGTGGCTACACTTAGAGAACCTCCCTCCACTGCACAACCCGCAGGTTAATTGGCGAACAAAGGAGGAAGCAATCCGGATATTGGGGGTACGCCTTACAGCCCTGGGCCCGCCCAAAGACCATGGGGACCAACTGGTTCAAACCGCAATCCAAGCCATGGCCAAATGGGAGGGACTTCACACTTAAGTAATAGGCAGGGCGATTGCGATCAACAATGCAATATTGTCAACTATATGGTATAAAGCGGCCTTCTGGGCCCTGCTCCCCAAACAATTGTCTTAGCTAAAGGAAGCAATCGCGGCGTACTTGTGGAGAAATGACAATGAAATTCAAAAATGCATCAAACGTGTGGCCTGGGCCCAAATAGCTCAAGGAAGGAACAAAGGAGGACTTGCGATCATCAACCCGATCAAAGCGTTGATCTTCAAGGTCATCATCAGGCTGCTGATGGTTGATGACATCCCATGGGCCCCATTGGCCCACATCCAACTGACTGACCTCGCACCGCCAACACCGGAAGACAGACCTATCCACCCCCTTCGGTGGCTTACGAACCCTGCCTGGACGGTCCCTTGAATCCCTAGGACAGGGACCGACAATACCAATATGACGACGGCAAAAGCGGACCTGGTGAATGACCCGTTGTGGGCCTCCCTTGTAAGCTTATGGAGGGATGTAGGCCCCCAGAAACGGTCCCCCCCGATCAGGTGGCACGAGGTCTGGAGACAGGCTTGGTTTGGCAACCCCCAACTGCTAAATCAACAAGGACATACCTTCTCCATAGCACAACAGTCCCACTGGCTGTCATGGGTAAGGAAAGGGATATTTACCACTGGGGACCTCTAGGACAATGGTCGAGGTACATGGAAAACCGCGGAGCAGCTACGGGCCCGACTAAAAAACACCAAGCATCTAGGGGAGAAATTGCAGCAACTCCAAGGAGCTATCCCCATAGCCTGACTCAGCGCCCTCAAACATGGGCCAACCGTACAAGAGGACGATTGGGCGATTACGGCAACATCACGCCCCATCCCCATGACAATCTTCAAGGTCTGAAAGTGCACAACAACAGGGGCACAACTCCACGCGTATGAGCCGGAACTACCAGGAGCCAGGCTCACGCAACTGAAAAGAAACCCGGAGCTGGATGAGGACATACCATGGTCTGGGCTCATCCAAGTCCGAGTTCTGGGGGACGACAAAGAAGGTTGGTGGGCCTACGAGGCTTCTACCCCGATCTCCCTACTCCCCTTCGACCTAGAAGAATGGGGATGGGAGGGCAAAAAACCATTGCCACTGTGGAAATACACTGTGAAAGATTGTTATACGAAAATCCACAAAACGGTTGACACCGCCGACATTGTCAAACACAGATGTCAGAGAGATGCATGTCTGACAGCCATGCATACTTCAAGTTTCAAATGGTCCCAATATACTAGCATCATGCCTACATCCCACGGGGCACTGCAATGGCAGATTATCTACCGATGCCTACGGACGCCTGACAGGGTTGTCTCCAGATCACAGTTGGAACAAAGAGGGATATTGTATCCCATTTGCTCCTACTGTGGTTCCTCCACACCACAGCAGGTGGTGGATCTGGAGCACTACTTGCTCTACTGCCCAATGGTACGACAGATATGGCAGTGGTGGATGGCGGCCTGGCACTTCCTTACAGCCACTGACTTCCCGTGGGACAACATGGCAATTCAGCTAAGCGATCTCTCCAAAGTTCCAGCTTTCAAAACCCCGTTCCGACTCGACCTGTTCAAATACACACGACTGGAAATTCTGATGTTGGCGTGGCGGGCACGATGCGCTCATGAAAGGAAAGAGCACAACTTCGGCTTTCTCCAGGCTAAACAACAGATTATAGACACTATAAGAACGTTCAAAGAGCCTGCAAACAGCTGAAGACCACCCTGGAAACAACAACTGTCCACACGCAAAGGGCTCAACAACTCGCTTTGTTTCAGGACATACGGCTCGACCCGGAAAGACAGATAGGTGAACTGCAACCCGACCATCACCTGCAATGGAAACCATGGTGGCGAGAGGAACTTCGGTGGCAAAGACGGCCCCTGACCTCCTTTGCCCGCCCACTACCAAGACGACCGCTCACCGTGTGCCCCAATGCAGATCATACTTCTTTACCCACAACCAATGCCTCACAGTCCCTAGGTAGCCCAACTGGGGGGCGAAACGGAACACAAAT
>BFEA01001087.1:47248-71059 GCA_003427395.1 Chara braunii
AAAAAAAAAAGCATGGCGTACTCACTTTTGATCCTCATGATTACGGACGCGTTGATTCCTGGATCTTGTTACAAATGTTTTCGAGATTCATCCTTTAATCCATTAATTCAAAAAGGATAAGTACGCAACCCTTGATGCTCACCAAATGATGATGATCTAATTAGGTTTTTTGAATTGTGTCCTCTCTATTCTGAATTTCTGGTTCGAGTGTTGTAGACGTATTCTGGATATTTTCAATGATGATGATCTGATTCAGTGTTTTTTGTATGGTTTCTGGAAAATAATTTTCTAAACTTTTTCGTGCTTTACATCTTTGCTAAGAGTTTCTAAAACCGTGGTTTGGGAATCAGATTCGAAAATCCGTTATGGATATCTAAGCCTAATTTTCGTATAATTCCTCGTAATTTTCGTCACTCAGTAGTCCTCCTTATCATTGATCCTATGGTCTTGTTTTTTCTTGATTTCTGATACAAATTCGTTTCTGATCACCGATGCCTAAAAGTGAGTTTCTGCAGTTTTTCAAATCCTATGATTACTAATCATAACACCATGCGGTAAAATTTGATTCGGATTGGCTTGTCAATTCCAACTTCCTGGTCTTGAGGGGTGTAATTGTGGCTTGTTGTGTATACCTGTGGTGTCTTCCTTGAGGGTTGGAGCCTCTCCCCGTGAGGGTTTCACAAGGTGGGAGGTGTTATTCTTGGAGGGGGGAGGCGGTATTGGGGGATTGTTGTCTCTTAGCCAGACTGATTTAGGGTCGGATCAGTACTGGCGGGTGGGGAGAGAAGGCAAGGGGGTGGCTGCTTATAGCAGTGTGAGGATTTTTTTAGGGAAGGAGTGATTTCCAGGGCTACACAGTGAGCCGAAGGGGGGGGGGAAGCTAGGTTTGAAGGAAGGAAGGTAGCGAGGGGATTTTCAACAGAAAAGGTTGTTTGTTTGGGTAAGTAGGTCAGAAGGACGAGGCTGGGACGACATAGGCCGGTGCTGGAGCCGCTGCTCTGTAACCCAGGGGGAGCTTGAGGCCTGGGAAGTTATGTCGAGGGTGGAAGGCATAACCAGATCGTCCGACATAGCTGGCGCTGGGGTATCAACCCTGTAACCTGCTTAGGGGCTTGCCGCTATGGGAATTGTCGAGGGAGGAAGGCACTTCCTGTCCGTCAGAGCCAGGTTGATCGGTACTGGGGAGGGTTGTGGTGCCCTGTTACCCTAGCAGAAGGGGGTATGCGATCAAGTGAGTTCTGGTACAAGGTCTGAAAGCTGGACTGACGCTCCATCTGTTGGAAGGGGGAATCTAGGATAGCAGACAGTTTTAGTTTTGGCCCCCCCCGTTCTTATATTTTTTTAAAACATTTTTTGAATGCCCTAAAGAGATTTGGTTGCTTAGTGGTCCTAGGATGTTTTTAGGACTTATGGATCCCTATCAACTCGTCTTACGTGGGGTCATCACTGTTATACTCGAGATCTGCGGTTGTTCAATGCCCGAACGACGCTGACCGAAGTTGGGGTGTTGCCCTGTAACCTGTGATGCAGGAGCATGAGATCTGGTAGAGAGATCTGGGGAGGTCTTGGGGGGGCTTTCCACGGGACAACCAAGGGTTGCTGCCGGACGACGCTGGTCATAGCTGGGGTGAGTTACGTTGCCCTGTAACCCAGCAGAAAGTGGGGGTGTGAGACCTGGAAGAGAGCGGCAGAAGTGTACGACATTTTTGGAGAACGTTGGAAGGGTGTGTGTGGGTTTTCAAGGTTTTTGGAACAATCGTAGGACCTATGTGGCCTATTCTCTTGCTTCTGGAACGACGGTAAGAGTTAATAAGGTGAGTGGGAGAAGAAGGTGGGTTATCACGCGTCCTACCAGTGAGGGGGCTAGCTGGTAGGATGGGAGTATGGCATAGCAGCAGTAGAGGGCTCCGTTGCAGTCAGTCTTGCCGGAGTGAGGCAAAGCGGATCGATGGGGCTTTTTCCGAGTCGTTTCTGAATTTTCTCATGAAGTTGTCATAGACATGTCTGGAGTAGCTCCAATAGTTCCGAGCTAAAGCTGGGTGATGGTCCCGGCATCTCAATTTTCTAAATTTCATCCTTAGGCCAATTAATGTTTTCTAGTAGTTCCTTGCCTCATTTTCTTGAAGTTGTCTGATGAAGTTTTCTGAAGTTTTCTCAACGTACTCGTTATGGGACGCTGGGCCCGGTTTCCTGTTTGTGCCAATTAGTGAGGATATGGTTGTATCTATGGGACGCTGGACCCGGTTTCCAGCAGGTGCTGTTCCCCACCAATAGATGGAGCTTGTTTCAAAAAAAAAAAAAAAAAAAAAAAAAAAAAAAAAAAAAAAAAATTGTGTGTATTGAGCTGAAAAAGGTCAATCAGCCATATCTCGTAGTGTTTTACCCTTCTGTCCAACTGCTCAGGTAAAGAGGAGCAGAAAACTCCAAAAAGTAACTTTTATCCTATCTGCTTTATACACAAAATGCAAGGTATCTCTGGACTTTACTTATCACAGCATGAAACACCTCGCCACACAGCGTAAAAACACACACAACGCTTCTGTCCTAGCTGCTTGTCACTGTCGTCGAGCAAAACGATGACAGCACCGTCAAATTCTACAAGTAACCTGTTGCTATTACTCAAAACCACGCGCTTGTTGTCCTCCCACGAACTGGACCAAAGCAGGCCCGGGTTCAATGACAACGCACCAAGCTGAAAGCCACTAGAAATTTCTTTGTATCAAAGAATCCAAACATGACCTTTTGATCTGGACCAAGGTAGGCCCGCAGGTGGCGGTGCCTTATTATCCGCTAAATTAAAATACATAATAAAATAATAAGGCCCCGAGAGTTTGGATTCAAAGGGGCTCAAATTTTGTGATACCCGTACCCGCGATTTTGAGCTTCGCAACAAGGCCTAAGCTGACAACTTTTTTATTTATTTATTTTTACATCAAAGCCTTCTCACCCCACTCTGCTGAAAAACTATATTTTGTCAATGTATGCACAACCCCCTTGAATCCTCCTAGCGGTTATGGGCCAACAACAGTAGGGGTTGAACGAAGACAAGGTGGTGGTGAAGAAAACCACCCAAGGCACAGTCAAACGGGTTGGATTTGGGTGTGTGTGTGGGAGGGGGGGGAGGGGAGAGCAGATGGAAGAGAGAAACACCATGAGGAGCAGACAAAGCTAACTGTCATCTGAGACACATGCTCGTTTGCAATCTGCAAAAACACTGCCACTCACAGCTTGCTTGTCGTGGATTGGTAAGGCTGCTCCTCACTGCATGAGATGAGGGGACGAGATGGCTTCACCCTGCCTCAGGACTAAAGCTGATCGGCAAATTAGCGGGTGCGGAAGCCGGGAAGGGAACTTGAGGTCGGACAGGGTTTGAGGACGTCAGGGTCGAAAGGCAAGCCCTGGCATGAGGCCCCAGGTTTTGCACAGGGGTGGGGCTTGGGGGGTATGATGAGGACAATGGCGCCAGAAGAGGGTTGTATTCTGGCCGGGACAGCTTGTCAGATGCCCCTGAGAGATGATGTATCTCGTCAGATGCCCCTACAAGGAGGAGGACAATGTCGTCATGGGAGGGTTATGTTCTGATGGGGACAATTTGTTAGATGCCCCTGAAAGATGATGTATCTCATCAAATGCCTCTATAAGAGAGGGACATCCCATAGTGTCCCTCGTTTTACCAGACCCCCTGGTAAATGACTTTGTGCCTTGGGCCTGGCAGTCAATGGCTGGGGTCGCAACATTGTTTTGTGATTTGCCCCTCCATTGGGCAGCCATCTTCTCTGCCTGCCCACAACCATTCTGGCAGAAACATCCCATACGCGAATTTGCAATGGGTGCTGGATTCGGACTGCCCTATTCAAACTTGCAAAAAATGTTGTATTCCACATGTGTTTACGTCATTGTCTTTGCCTTAGGGCATAGAGAGGTTTTTTTTTTTTTTTTTTTTACAACGTACGATCTTTTAAAAACGGGGCCCAGTGCCTCGTCTTCCCCCGAACACAATGCACCCTCATTTTGTGTGCATCGGACCGGAAACCTAGCCTATATGCACTCATAATGAGGGTGTGTTGTGTTCAGGGGAAGACGGTAGCCCAGTTGGTACTGTTGAACTGCAGACGTAAGTTCAAATCCAAATGCAATCAGATGAATGAAATAAACTAAGGGCCTCGCCACACCACTCTTAGAATTGTTTTTACCATCTAGAGAAAGAAAATGTTTCAGGCCGATAATTTGTGAAATAGACAGTCATAAATTGTTTAGTCTCGTATCTGCTCTCCCTTAAATATAAAGACCCTCGTCATGAATATATGCAAGCAATCTTTCTTATTCGATACAGTCGTAAGAGGGGGTGCATTGCGTATACTCGCACACTAATCATGAACTATTCTAAGATGTCTTACCTGAATGATCTACCAATTAGTTTTCGCTCCACTTTAGGAATGTGCTCCGGAATGATTTCACTACATTTGTTGATATAGTTTAGGAAAAAGAGACATTTGGGGGTTGCTAGGCTAGGGCATTACAACGTTCTTGTATTAAAAGAAGGATAAAACTAAATAAGGAACTATCGATTTGTGATTTGATGTCAAACAAGAACATTCAAGATAACATCATACTAGTCAACGAAATAATTGCAGATGCCCAACAAATAAGAGCACATGCTGTCCTCTTCATAGACTTTGGTAAGGCATACAACCTCATTGATTAATATTTCTTAGATTTGTACTTCATCGAGATGAATTTCAGTCGCCTACATTGATTAATATTTCTTAGATTTGTGCTTCATCGAGATGAATTTCAGTCGCCTACACCAAACATTATGTTTTACAGGTCACCTTACCCCTTTTTTTCCCCTCCAGAAGTAAGTTAGGCAAGGTAACCCTATCACACCCTTTCTTTTTGTTTTGGTGATGGAATCACTTGTTGCAATGATCAACGTTAATCTATTTGTTCTTGAAAAGAGAAAAGTTCCAGAACTGTTACCCCATTTAATACTAGTCACCCTCAATGTTCATCGATAAGTTGGCGACGATAACCTCATACTGCTCTTAATAGGAGATGCATCAAGCTCTTACTCATATGATTCACCTGTTTTAAGTAGCAACGAATATAAAGGTAAATTGGGACATAAAGAGGCGGGCCCGTCGGGGGGATAGTCACTTTATCCAACAAATCACCTCCCCTTCACCTGAACCACAAGTTTCATGGAAGCCAAAAGGGATTGCAATCAAAGTTTTAATTAGCAGTCCCTACAATCTACCCACCCAACGATCAATGCAGTCAACTGCGAAATTGACAACTTGATGGGGAAAAACAATAATTTGAACTAGGCATAGGGGTTCAGACGATGAGAGGAGGTGACAATAGCATGCATGAAAATTATGAACCATCTAGACAACTAAATACATGGCCTATATTGGAGCCATAAATTTAATAGGTAACATAGGGGGACCAAAATTGAAGATGAAGGAGTACAGTAGGAGGTAAAAATGAAGAGAAGGTGTAATGAGTGTAATTTAAGATACCTCAAACTACTCAAGACTATAGATCTATGTGTAGGGAGAGAATTAGGGATAATAGGAAAAACATCATAGCATAAAATAATTTGATGTGTATGGATAGAAGTGGATGAGGGTGTAAGAAAGTGAGGAAACTGAAAGACTATGAAACAAAATAGGAGGGAGAGAGGATGAGTGAGTTGTCCGTCATTTAAGAATTGCCAAATTAAAATTGGTATGTCCCTACACAAGGGGAAAATTCATTTTTTTGTGGACTGAAGTTGGTTGGGACCAACTGCGAGACTTATCTCCACTCCTGATTGTTGAAGGAGAACCCATAGTAGGAGATATGACGCTTAAGGGTTATACATTGCCCAGCAACTGTGTACAGTATATATACCTTGCCTAGAATGAGGGATGGGTATCTTGGAGAGGCCAAAACGTAAACCTTTGGGATAAGGCCGAATTTTGTCTAAATGCATAAAACCAAACATGAAAAAAAAAAAAAGCATAGGACGAACTTTGCTTGGGCTATTCATCTTGAGAAAATGTCAATGACATAGACAAAACTAATATTTTTGCAGCTTTCCCTCATGACATATAAATCCGAAGTGAGAGGCTATTAAACCCACTGATGAAATAAGGAAAGAAAATGGCAAAAATTGATGAACCAAGCTTGGAATGAGACCAGGTATATGAGGAAGTGTGAGTTAGAGGTGTAGGCTCATCGAGTTATTTTCGGGCAAGATCTGGCCTTACAAAATAATTAGATTATTTGTAGACTATCAGTAAGCATGGCAATTTATAGTGAGGTACCGCCAATATAACTTTGGGCACACGTCTCACAACTTCAATAGGTGTCACTCTGTTATTCAAAAAATGGACGTACTATTAAATGTCTTGTCATACGCCTATCCGTATAACGTATAAGTGGTGACATTACTTGGCTGCAACGACCGACCGTGGTGTGAGGTGTTGCTAAAGTTATAGAGTGCACGTGGCAAAGAGTTCATAAAGTACACCTCTGCCCATCCACAACATGTCATAAAATTGGTCGTATGTCATATCAACTGATATGCAGAAGTCCTTCCCCATCATTCACGTCTTCTTCTTCATCCACCATAACGACTTCTCTCTACACAAGGTCGGGAACGATAACATTTGCCAACAGGAAGGTGCATCCACTACCCAATAACCACAACTTTCTCCCTTCTGGCTCGTTTTTGCAACAACCGGCTCCACAGACCGGCAGCGGATTATTATAATAGATATCGTGGCACTACTATGAGAGCAGTCACCACCGCTCCTCCCTCACTGCCAATCATTTTGCACGTGCCTTGTCCATGTTTAACATTATTGTCCTTTTTACCGCCTTTAAGGATGCCAAAGTGTTAACTTTGTGTTCACCGTGTCATGCATAGTTCCCAACAATCTCTATCTGAGTGGTGTCTCCTGATGTGGGGTTTGCACTTAAACTCCTGGTTTCACAATGGCGATGGACTTATGACGCTCAACCTCACATTCTGCTCTGCTTTCCTTGTCGAAGTACCTCAAGCACAAAAAGGGGTCCGGAAAACAACAAAACAAGGTGTATCAAGGATTTTTAGAAAATAAAGTGTGAAACACAAACATAACTGAAATCTCCCGTGTTGTCCCAGATATGGAGCGACGAACAAAAAGCAGAAAGGGGATGGGGAAGGGTCCTAACGACTCCCTAATCCAAAAATATCTTTGAACTTTTACGCGAGAAGCGCGACATCTCTTTTTGGGTCGAAAGAGATGGGGAACGCACGTCGGATCTCGGTTTCGAATAAGTGACCGGAGTTGTTCGTCGCACAATTATAAATCTGTAAGAGGGTCGCAGTCTCATTGCTTTTTGTTTGAACTCCTCCTTACCACGTGTCCAATAGTTGAACCCTTAGGCCTTAAAGCGCTCCGTTTTTCAACAATCATTACACATAGTATGAAGCCGATGAGATGCAATTGTCGACCATGGGACAACAACTAACTCGTTGAAGGAGAGCAAAACAGAATAAGGAGGGCACTGAGTGTCAACAATCACAAAACCCACATTAACGAACCATAAACACCATGCTTTGAAACGGAAGTGATAAGCGTCGCAGATCTTGGCGACAGCCTCTCATACGTCCCACTCACACACACGTGTTTTATCCTCGTTATACGGGAAAGGTCGTGGGGGGGGGAGGTTCGCGAAGTTGATGCCCCGATAGCTCTGCTGGCACAGTCCACTTGGCAGATACAAGCGAATATGTTGCTCACAAAACAAACGATCAAGTCTCGTTAGTTTCGTGGATTGCCTTCGAGTCAGAAATGGGATTGTTTTATATTCCACTATGCTGGAAAAGTTCCAGAAGAAATTATTCCAAACATTTAATCACAAGTACATCAAAAGAAGGTGGTGAAGCCAATAATGTATTCGGGATATGGTCCATAAAATTTTTGAGTTGATGCATAGGTTACCACATTCCCTTTGGAGCAACAAGAAAAACAAAAATCTTCACAGATAGGATATTTACAAGGGATGCTCATCTGAGGATCAAAACGTTCATCCGATATAAGATCGAAGGTCTGGAGAGTTGTGCTTTCGTCGACGATAGGAACGCGACAAAGTTCCTTGTTGTACTTCTTCCTTTGAAGGAAAGATTGTCCCGAGAAATTAGCCGGTTGGGTCAATGGGCAACGCGGAGAACACCTCACACGAAATCCTTAACAAAGGAAAAGTAATATGAAGTCGCATACATTCATTATTAGCACATCACTTCCATAAACTTTAAGAGAGAGAGATGCATACATTTTAATTAAGGAACCGACACTGATCCTTGTGCTTCAACAATCATCGTTTGACTACAACAGAAAAATTCTCACGAGAAATGAAAGTTGAAAAAACATTCCATAAAAAAAAAAATCCTTCATATTTATAAATTATCATTCCAATGTTCGTCCAATTCTTAAATTTTCAATTTAATTTGATAAGTTTCCGTCTAAATATGAGTTTTATCTTCCAACCACATCTATTTGTTCAAGATGGAATGAAAGTCTGGAGGAGTTTATGAAATGTTTTAATTAGACTTTCATTCTACTACAACAAATATCTTCTAATTTATATTGAATTAACCTATTTATGACAATCCTTACTCAGAATGACAATCCAATTAAAATATTTCATGAACTCATCCAAACTTTCGTTTCATCTCTAACATGTAGTTGAAATAAGAAGGGATACCCCATTCTTGGAAGGAAAGTTTTCAAATAAGACGAAAATTTTTAAAATTGTAATGATATTTTTTAAGATGGAATGAAAATTTAAAATTTACAATGTAATTTACTCTAGAATGATTATTTAAATCTGAAAAAAAAATATATTATAGATATTGACAATACAATGACGAGCAGGGACTCTATTATAGATATTGACAATACAATGACGAGCAGGGACTCTATCCACATTTACAGTCATCAACACATGTCTACACACACATTCATACGTCCACTATGGATTCATGAAAAGAGAGAGACAGACAAGAGAAATAATATACACATATTCGAAATTATGAGGAAAATTAGCATATTGCCAGACAACTTAACTTCAAAATGTAACCAGCAAAGAACCCAAGGAAAGAAGGTGCAAGGCCTTCCTCTCTCTAGCTATGACCCCAAGTCATACATCAAATCGACATGTCTTTCCCAGCTCGAGTAGCGATGATCTAGGTCGTCGCATACCCAGCACTTAGACCAAGCGATCGTCAACCCGTTCACTCAACTATTGCATTGATTCGCCCAAATCCGGTAGCAATCCAGCGCGTAATCCCGCAAAGCTGCAGTAGACTCGTCATGACTTTTTGAAAAGTTGATCATCACCTCATTTAGCCACTACTTTACCTGAGTTGGTTGGTGTATTGCAAGAGAGAGAGAGAGAGAGAGAGAGAGAGAGAGAGAGAGAGAGAGAGAGAGAGAGAGAGAGAGAGACGCTTGCGAGATTTGTAATTATGAAGGAAAGAGAGAGAGAATACAAAGAGAGGACAAAGGAGGAAGTAACTGAGAAGGGGAGAGACACTCGGAAGAGCTATGTCGATCCGCGTGGAGTACTTTGTAGTAGCCAATCAAATTGCAATATGAGGAGTTCGGAGCCTCCGTACACCGTCGTCTGACTTCTACGATTACTTGGGGGATAAACAGGGTTTCCCACAAGTAGATGGAGACGGAAAAAAAGGTTACCAAAGACTTAGTGGGGCAAGACCAAGATTCAACGGAAGCAAGAAGAAAGAAGAGCAGGATTAGAAAGGGAAGATGACAGTTACAACTTAGCGCTAGTAACATGAAGAAGGAGGTTTGGAAAGCAAAGGAAAGATTGCTTCATCGAAGCGCGGCTCAAAAGATGCATGCATGTAAAATAAAAATAAAAACACAAAAACAATTACATGAAATGTCGGTGAAGACATGGCTAATTCCTAAGGTCGAACCGAAATTGACAAAGTTGAAAAGAAAATTTTGTACGCATAATTTGAAACGTGCGAATTCTTACGCTTATTCATATTCCACCATTCATCAACAAAAATTGTACGGGGTTTGTCGGGGCACCTCCACAAATGTTTATGCATAAGGAAAAAATTTGTCGCCAAGTATCCCAATAGTCACCCGTGCTTTTCAGATTCAAGAAAACCTGAACAAAATGAATTCGGGCCGTGCTTGCTATGGTGCTCGTAAATCCTACTACGTAAGAGTACAACAAAATAAGAGAAAAATCCCAAAAACTATAAAAACGAAAAAGCAGGATTTGACCGACATGTCCCATGCATCGGGATGAAGGTCCAAAAATACACCCGAAACATGTTGAGTTCGACATTACCACTGGTCGAAAATGCAACATGGACCGGATAGAGGAACTGGAACTGGATCAAACCGACCCCAATTACTCAAAGAGCACACAAAAAAAAGAACGGGAATCAAAGTTTTTGCGCTGTTCTGATCGCATGCATTAATCTCCGTAAAATACAACGAAGAGGTAATTGCGGCAAAGTCATGTTTTCAATTCTAAATCCATATCGGGCATCCCTCGAATACAGTACATCCTCACCCAACCCTAAAGTTGAGTTAGATATATTTACGATTTTCCTCGCTTTGGAGTAAAATTTACGAGACCGTGACCGAAACACATTTAAAACTGAAAACCTCGACTATGCCCTAGTTTTTCATACAAAGAAAAAGCCAAGAGAGAGAGACCACCAAGACTAATTCCTTCTACATTTTCAAGCTTGGTTTTGCGAAGGCTGGAAAATCCTTCGAGGCAAAAATTTTTCCATATGGGTTGGTTTTAATCCCAATCCTTTATCGACTCTATATGTCTGGAATGTGCCAGGGTCGCAAAGACGTTCATTGAGGGGGGAGGAGAGGAAGGATTAAATCACTTGTTGCTTCACCACCACCAAGAGATTGCAACTTTATGAAGAATCAGTCCTCAAGTGGCAATCCTTGCTCCACGGGTCCGAACCCTTCCCGATCCTGCTTTGGCAATCCTTGATCCACAGGTCCGAACAGAGCAAGCTTAACTTGTTTGTACATGCACAACAAACAAAAAATACAAATATGGAAAAGGAAAAGAGATTAGTGGTGTTGAGCAGTCCCGTACAGGGCGGGACCCTCCCCACCGGGTCATGCAGGAGTTGGTCATATCGCGATACTAATGGAGCTTCCACAATCAATGGGCAGACTCCCCATAGAGCCTTAATGCGGTCATACCCCACAGAGTCTTAATGTGGTCCTACGGGTTACAATCTCGCCCGCCGCCTTCCTCTCGTAACCCAGACTAGATTTAGAGTAAGAAATGCAGAATGAGGGGTTTCAGACTCTCGAGGTACAAGAGAGTGACAAACTCAACTCTCAGGAGAGGGCCTTGTTGCCTTGATGTGCCTGAGGGCCCCGCAATGATGGTCGGAATGTGCAGCAGCCTGGTCAACTGACGCCAACTGCCAACTGTTGACTTTCCAACAACTCCCGACTTGCAACAAAGACCCGGTTGTAATGCCAACTAGCCCTCTTCAAATCACAATGTCTCTTTCTCAATCTAAGTCGCCGCTTCCCAACCAGAAAGGCCTATGTTTGAGCACCACCCACCCTCATGCTCTCACTCGGGTATGTGCGTGGAAATCCCGTAGTAGTCGGTTGTTCGTAATAAAAAACTCGGTCATTCCTGGTCACACCAACAACTAAAAACTCCAAAACCAACAGCGTGGTAACTTCAATGTTGCTCTGGGTACCAGTTGCAGCAGATCAGTGGCACCACTCCGATGCACTACTTATTTAGTAGGCACCGCAGTAGCATTAACATTGTAGCAGTAGTGACGTCGGACAACCGTCAAACTGTCATCCCTGGATCTTCCATTGGCTAGTCGTTTGCTTCAAAGGCTGGCCACGAGGCAAGATCTCAGCCGGGTTATTTAGCTGACTGAGGTCCCGTTCGTTAAGCGGGGTATGCAGGCAAATCAATTCATTAGACAGAGAACCGAGATGCTGGCTCCGAATGCCGACGAGCGCACGCTCTCGTCACCACCAACACGCGTACCCGACACTCTCCTTCTCGTCTGGTGCTCAACGCCTAAACTATGATTAGTGCAAGTACTTCTAACCTACAAACCGATAAGGCAACTGTAGAGGCCTGCAACTATTCTAAAGTACATGAAGTCGTCGATCCCCTGCCAGACAAATGCCCGAATCAGGTACGTATTCTGCACCCCCTCTCTCTTCCCCCGTTCTCTCGTGCTCCCTTCCTTGATGTACCTGACCTGTAATAGCGGCCAGGTTCGTTCCCTTTCGTAGTCAGAAGGGGCGGGCGCAAATTAGTCGGGGATGGTCATACGAAGAACGGTCGACTTGCGACCAAGATGAAGAGGACGATCACGAACTGGAGGAGCAGCCTTGGCCCCTCTCCTCTCCTCACTCTCCTTAAATAGGATGAGCAACGTCGAAATGAATCTCCCGCTAAAAGGCGGAAAAGTACATCGTCTTTTTAATAACACTTCTTCCTTCGTTCAACCCGTAATGTTGATGCGGGTAAACTACCGATTCTACTTTGAATCTTGCTCTTCCATCTGATTCAAAGCGCCTTAAAATCATCGATTAACACCTTTATATGTCCATACCGCCCTCTCGCTCATTTTCACCGTACCTACGCGCAGCCTGCGATACTCACACATCCCAAACTAGCCCGTTGGGTGCGATTCCGGGTTGGTCATTCGACTAGTGATCTATCGAAACCCCAGAATCGCCCTTTCAATCACTGAAAATGGTCGAGAAACGGCCGAATAACTCACTTCCATTCACACTTCCCCCTTCATCGCCATCTCCGAACTCTCCACGCAGTCGCTTCTCTACCATTGTTCAATTCTACTACTTTTTTACCAATTCTAGTCTTACAATTGGGGTCGCCTAGCCTTAAAAACTCCACGTAAAACTCCTCCCTCGTTCGTTTCCATAGGGAATCGAGTGGTTTAATCTCCTTCTTACTCTCGCCATAGATAGACTTCCTGATACTCTCACGCAACCTTCTCCTCCCTAACCCTTCCCCTACTAACTCTCTGTCAAACTTGACCACAGATTCGTGGTCGCCCACCTCCAAAATCCCAGTCTAGCACTTTTCCCTGCCCGTTTTGATCAAGAAACGAGCAGGAAGTGGCCTTTCTCCTCTTATGCCAACCTCCCTTCCCGCCACTATCTCCGTCGTCCACTTCCGAACGCACCTGGCCCAACCTCCGCCCGAATTCGGTCTCACTATCTGCGACTTTCTCCAACCTCCTATCTGCCTGTCTTCACTCCCTCCCACGCTCCCCTCTGCTCTCGTTTCTGCGTTACGGTGCGCTAATCTACATTCCACAAGGGGTGACAATCGGTAGTGCCAGCAGAATGTCGCTCGCGAAAGTCACAAACTTACTAACGAGTGAGTCATTGCTCCTCTGTCGAAGCAGTCCGCCATAGAAAGAGCGCCGACGCACAGAGCCTACATCCAACCGTCGCAGTGAGCTTTAACACCGTAATGGGTGGGGGCGCAAGGCTTGCCATAGAGCCTGTGAAGTGAGCTTCGGTGAGGTGGGTCCTGGATACAAACCTCGGTGGTAGTAACAACCTTTAGAGGAGAACTTGAAGGCCAAAGCACAGGGGGTTTCCATAGGAACAGCTGTCGGGACTCCGCCCTGGTGCTACTACGGCCTCTGCCCAAGGTCAATCCTATTGCCTGCCGGACCCCGTAGACATACTCACACACGAACCTCTCACAGCGGACGACCGGTCAGCAGATGGTAGGGTCCGCAGCAGGCCCCTGCCACTCAGGCCCCTTCAGCCTCATGGACTAATCACTCCCCAGCTCGCATGCATGTTGAATTCCCCGGTCTGAGTTTCTGGACGGGCAAGGTCGAGAGTTTTTGCCAACATCCCGAACAACCAGAAACTCGTAGGTCAAACACAGGAGGCGCACTCTCAAGGCCCTTGACCGCTGTGATGGCCTCTAAATCCAACGTTGCTTTCAAGTCAAGGAATGCCGAAACAAAGAACAATAATAATAATATTAATATAATTATTACGGGATAGAAATCGCACAGTGAGGAGAAGGAAAATGTTGGGCCCACTAATACCTCCTTGGCCCAGACACACAACCCCGTGGACCGCAAAACCATAGGGATGGCCTTGCTAGACCCTCAACCCGTCAGTTTCCTTTGTGTCGCTCCGATGCTCCGGCACCATCGTCCGTTGGTCTCGATCCCTAAGTCTTCCTATTGAAAGTCTGACACCGTAACCAATAGCGCTAGGGCCAAGGTTGAGCCTAGTACTTGCGGACACCTATATAAGTCGGTATTTTGCCGTGCACGAACCTACTGAAACGTCCCAAGGTCATGCCTTGGTCGCCCACTAAGTCCAAGCTTGTCAAGCCTCATGCTTATCACGCGACAGCCCACACTTCGCACGCACACACATGTCACAGTCAAGCGTACCAATCAAAGAAAATTATTATTTTAACCCTCAGCTTAATCAGAAATAAAAACGTAGTCGGTAACCACACCGGCTTCACAATTATCAATAAGAAGAGAGATCACGCGCACCTTAAATTTGCACGCCCACACACTCTTTACTCTAGTCAATCATTCAGTCAACATAAACAACAGATACAACCGCAACTCGTGGGGTATACTCAAAACTCTTAACCAAACTTATTTGTTGTCATTTGCAAAACCCAGGGCGGATACCCTTGTCAGGGTATTCGCGCCGACAGTGGTGATAAAGATCATGATGATCACGAGTGTCCGGTTGTCCTCCAAGTGACACCATCATTGTCTCAATCCTTGCTTTATCTACTCCTTCCACGTGGTCGTTTATGCATGATCCTCCCGATTGTAAACAGTGTGAATTGGTGATGCAGACAGTCGCAGATTAACGTAGTGAATGATGTAATGTGCACGAGGGAAGTGGTGGTTGGGATGGGGAAGGGCGGCAAGATAATAGGCGTAGAGGGTGGAAAGAGTACGAAGTCTCAAGGTTCCATCACAGAGACCTTCATAATCTTCCGCGGCAAGGAAAATTCTCGAGATGACGCAATACAATTCCATGTGATTGCATTGCCTCCATGTCGTACTAAAGAGAAGGATATTGAGGATTAAAGAGAGAAGGCAGGCAGCATGATGTTGGTAAACGAGGGAGGACGTAAAGACACGATAGTTAACAGGGAACTCGGCATGGAGAAGTAGAGAAAAGGAAAGGAAGTCAAGAGGACGCTGAAAGAGAGGATGATGACGGAGAGTGAGGACGGGAAGAGGAATGGGGGCAAATCACAGTGGGGGAGGTGGAAGTGGGGGAATGTGAGCGGGAACGACGGTGGTGGTGCGACAATTTTGTATCATTGCAGCAATTGGTGGCTTCCACTGGCAGATCGAGATTCTATGTCAAGTCCCCCGGTGCGTCTTGTCACGATGTCGAGCGCATCGGTCCCGTAGGGGGACCCTCTCGACCACGTCACGCAGGATTTATGCATGAGTTCTCTGTGGTGAAGCTTTTCGCCGCTTTGGCTGAGTGCGTATACCTCTCACGAACCTCTACAATAGGATAGGGTCACGCGAGGTACAACTTACCTTCGCCCAAGGGGTTGTCACCACCCTTGGACGGGTGTATCCCCACCGAGCTACAAAACCACATGGTAGAGCTACTCAGTTGCAATCGTAGAGGTGGCCCAACCGAGGGCGTTTCTCGTAAGCAGTAGCATAGGGGGTACGAGCAGTCGCACGCGTCAATCGGACTCGTACGTGAGCCGACGCACTGAGGTCTGATGTCTTAAACGCGACTCGACACCTGTCGACTAGGATGTTTCATCTAACCACATGTTACACAACGTCAAAACAAAAATCAAGTTACTCACACAAAACGTGCTTAGTCCCTTTCTGTATCCAACCCATAACTTCTCTGTCACAGGAAACCGTTGAGCGTCACACGCGAAACTCGAATAAATATCTCGTGGACGCAGGCTTGGTCTTATCAACTATCCATGCATGAATACTCAAGCAGTCACAGTGATGGTATATTATGTAGTATCCATAATCATGCAACCCTATGTAGTCTCGAGGGTTACTTTCGACATTCAAGTGTCGGTTGACACATGCCTTAAGGGATTAATCTCTCGACGTTAAAAAACTGCTAAGGCGGTTAGGAGTCCTACCCTCTTCGGCACCCTGCGCAGACAAGTGGTGGGGGGGTCTCAGCCCTTTGTAGCAGCTGGATTCCCCTAACACTGGTGGGGTTTCATCATTGGAGGTCTAGAAACAGGTCAAGGGGTTTGACTTTGACAGTTGCTACGGACTTTAACATCCAGCTATAGAAACTTTAAGAAGTAAAGGATAGGAAAAAGAAATGCTTCCTTTTTCTCTCAGTATAAGTCTATTTTACCAATACAGACAGTCATATTGGACCGCGCGGCCATACCATATATAAACAAAGAAGGTTATAGAAAAACATGTGGCGAACAGTCTCACAATTGCAGTGCGACTCCCTTTAAAAAACAAAAATACTTATGATCACATACAAAATCAAATTTGGACTCCTACTCTCAGAACATACCTGCAATATATCAAGGATTCATCATCGAGAAAACGCACAATACACAGGGTCAACTTCAACCAATCTCTGCACTCATACCCCTTGTCTTAGTCACACAGGCCCGAACCTTTATCCAACCTTCCATAATAAAACACTTAGTACCTTTTTGAATGGTCATTCAATAAAAGTTCAAGTAAAAACCCAGAAGAACAATTCAACTCACAGGGGTTAAGACCTTTAGGTTGAGTGGCGAGAGTGAGTTAGAGTTAAGTCGTAAACCGATAGATCGACAACCAAGCTGTTATCCAAAGTAATAGGAGATAATCCTCGTAGGATCAGACTGAAACTAGTAAGATCATGAATCAAAATGGTCGAAAAAGGTACTTGTAACACAACACAAGTCAATTTTCAAAACTAAACTATAAGTGCATAGAGAATAAACCCCCATATCACTCTTCACTCAAATCGATCAACGAACTGAACCCAAATTTACCCCTAATTAATCTCCAAAAAGAAAAAAAAATTATGGTAGTATCCCCCCTGTACAAGATGAATTGCCAGAATCATTCCTATCAAAATATAATATAACTCTTCAAAACTAAGAAAATTTCGGCATCCTTCCCTCTAGAGAAATCACCTTTCCATAATTTTTACTCGTTCGAATATGAAAACTGAAATCATTCTTAATTCTAGAGAGCCAAATTTTGTCTAACTGTCTAAATTAGCAAAATATTTGGCAACATCTCCTTTAGAGAGGCATACTTCTCAAATTTATACTAAGTAAGATATGAACTCGAAATAAAATTTGAGTTCTTGCCAAAACAAAATTCACCTAACTCTTTAAATCTTCAAAACTTTCGGCAGCACTCCCTCCAAAGAAGTGTCATTCCAAAACTTGTACAAAATTAAATACAAAATATGAAAAAATGATTCTGACTTCACAAAATCAAATTTTGTCTAACTTTATAATTTAGTAAAAAGTTGGGCAGCAGTTCCCTTCAAAAATATTTTTTTTTCCAGATTTTTACTAAATCAGATATAGAACTCATACAAACGTTAAAATTTGAAAAATCAAAATTTGACTAACTATTTTATTTTGTAAACATTTGGGCAACACTTCCCTTAGCGCAAGTGACTTTCCAAAATTTATACAAGCGAAGTGAGAAATAAACTTAACTCAGAAAATGCAAGAATCGAACTAACTTTTATGGCTCGAGCACGTGACAAGCATATAAGACAACTACCTATCAAAATTGATACTCATACTAAGTAAAGTCCACACTCAATCACAAATAAGTTCATACCACAATGGGTAAGTACTTTCAACAAAATCTCAAGTTGTTTTTTTCATAAGATAGTTCATTGATCCTACATATTATTACCCCCTTATACCCATCTTACGTATAGCATTGCGCAATACTATTCAACTTAGAAAAAATGTCTAGCATGCCTTAGATTATACAGAAATAGGTTGCACAATTACTTTTCTCTTTTTTGGGCGTGTGACTAGACCATTTAGCTTAGAAACAATGCCTCGTCATCCTGAACTGTTTAAATATCTAAAATTTAATAACTTTGACTTGTCTTCAAAATATGGGCAGGGGATTGGGTCATTCAACTAGGAATAATGTTCAACTTGCCCAACTTACTTCAAATTATACTTTTGATTTTCTCTCTAATCTCAGTGATATGGCTTAAGTTGAACTATTCGGCTTGGAAACAATGTTCAGTTGTTTGTTCATAAGCAAAGATAGATAAAATATCTTCAGTTATACCCGTTTGTGCTTAGTGAGTGGTTTTAGGCTAAACTATTCGGCTTAGAAATAATGATTAGCCCTTCACCGAAATCCTTCCGCAGAATGAAACAAGAGAATGAACCATTCGGCTTGGAAACAATATTCAGTCTATCGCAAGTCACACAAAAGCATGAAGTTGGACAATTCGGCTTGGAAACAATGTCAAACTTTAGTCAGAAACCCCATAAAAAATAGATGGATCCAGTCAATGGCATTCATTCATTTTAGAAATAATGTTTGGTCCTTAAAATCAGTCAAGGGAACCCTAAAAAATAAACACAGCAAACACATCATTCAACTTAGAAACAATGTCTTGTTCTTCAGAAGAAAAAAAAAAAAAAAAAAAAAAAAAAACATAACACTGGGCTATTCANACACTGGGCTATTCAGCTTAGAAAAAATGTTCAACCATTGGTTGACCCAGTCAAATGCATACAAAACTGTCTTTCTCCCACCTTCCCCCAGTTCATCCCTTAGTCTGATTTCAGTCAAAAATAAAAAGAAATTGCACGCGTTCCTTCTAATTAATATGATTAAGTCCTTAAAAAAAAATAAAACTTATAAGGAACACATACATACCTCTCAGACAAAACTAAAAAGATGTAATAGTACAGGTAGAATGGGTTCACACAGGGCAAAAGAAAATATACCTAACAATTTTTTGCCTCGAGAACCTCATTTAGATTCCAGCAGAGCTCCCGCAATCGGTGGGGCAAACCTCCCATAGTGGTCTTGGCACGGATTACGGGTTGCAATCCCGTCTTCCGCCTTCCTCTCTGAACCAACAGACTGGACTGAGAGTAAGAAGGACAAAAAGAAGAAGAAAATTCATACACTCGAGATACGAGAAAGGGACAGACTCAACTCGCATGAAAGGGCCTTGTTACCTTTATACGAGTGAGGGTCCTGCAATCATTGTGGCCAAAACGTACAACGGAGGCGGTCAAACCACGACCCGAATATAAAATAAGGACCTTCTGACGGACCCCTAAGTCGCAGCAGCGACCCTCTTGAAGAACCTGACCTATTCTGCAAGTCGCAATTTCGTTCCTTCCAACCTCAATGTCGTCGTGCAGCATAAAGAGGTCGCGCTCGAATAGAACACTCCTCCACAGATCTACGCACTAGCAGCACTTTGATGAAGCAACTTCTCCGATACAACAATGTTTCTCTGAAAGTGCAATCTGAACACTCAAAAGCACAGCAGTCGAGCACTCCAACTCTAATGGTCGCAACACACTGATTTTGGCAACAACCCCAACGCTCAACAGTACCAGGTTTGGGAGCCAGCAATAAACTTTTAGATTTTGATTACGGCCATACCTTAAGTATGAACCATACAACAACTACCTCAACACAACGAAGGTACAAGCACACATTCACTCATACTAGCACCAATACAGTGGCAACTGGTCCTTAATCAGCAGCAACGATAAACTCCATGCAGTGACCAACGCTTGTTGTAGCAACGACAAACGAATTTGAGGTCAGACCCTGCTCCCACAACCCCTGAACCCATCTTAGTGGCAGCTCAGAATCAGGGAAAAACAAAATGATTGGCCTGCAAAGGAGGTCTCAACAACAACCCCATTCACAGCAGAACAACAATTTCCTCAAAGATGAGCACGGCAGTCACTTGCCGAACCTTGCTGATGAGTGTGGCAGTCGCACGACAATCAGTCACCAACTGTCCAGAAATGAGAATCAATCCCCTGTCCGAACTTTTGGAAGATTCAATGTCGAGCTTCTCTTCTGAATCGTCCTGCTGCCCATTACGCACCTAGCAAACACTCCAACCAGATACATGCATGCTCACTCAGAGAGTTAAATAGCACCGTCGGGTTAAAATTCATGAACACTTCTTTCCGCAATTGAAGACAACGACTGTGAGCACGAATCGTCACTAGCGATGGCAACAAACAATAATGGCAGGGAGGTGATCGCCATCGGTTATTCTGTCGGAAACGTCCAAGTGAGCGAGCTGCTAACTGGTTCAATTAGTAGTCTTTCGCCTTCATACCCAAGTCCGACGAACGGTTTGCACGATAGTATCGTTGCGAGCCTCCACCAGAATTTCATATGACCTTGCCCTGCTCAGAGATGGTTCGCCTTTTTTCAGGTCTCAACAAACATAGCTTACACTCAAACCTCTCACAATAGATTGTGGTTGATAGGCGATGCACCCGCAAAGGGTCCCGCCGCTCAGCTTTTCTTCTACCTCGTTAGCTACCACCCATCGGCCCACAACTTGTTGAACTTCTCCGTCTAAGTTTCAAGACGAGTAGGATAGGGGAACTTCGCCAGTATCCCACGAATGCACCTGGCCATTGGTATGGCCAGGTTCACTCACCATCGGGAAGAAGAATTGGGCTGCCAAGGTGAAGCACAAGGCAAACGAATAACTCAGTGATAACGAAAGTCTTCATGTTAGTCGTCACCACTATGAATCAACCCGGCATCACCACCAAAAACGATAGTGATGACCACCACAAGCCTACAAACAACAAGTTACGCGTGATTACCACGAGTCACCACACAACAATGAGCAAGCAACACCACGACCATGGGCCACGAGGAAGCAATGACAACTAACTTAATGCTTAGGCGAGATGACCGTGATTAAAAAAAAAGCAGTCTCGAACTCTAGATGTGTGCGAATCTTTCGCTAGAACATGGAGCCATACATCGGTTTTCTGCTTTCCGCGCAAGGAGGTAGAGAGAACTTACTTCCATCAATAGGATGTACAAAATCAGAATGAATCTTCCGCTAGAACTCGAACAAATGTGTTACTAATTCTGTATCAGGCATCACAGCCTCGCTTATCGGTTCACCTTGCATCACCAACTTGTCAGTAACTGGTTGTTCTTTGCCCTCTCCTCCCTTACCTTCCATGTCACTTCTCTCGTCGCTTCTCCTATCGTTTTCCACTCTTCCTCTAATTTGGTCGTGCTACTCCTCCCTTCGCTCTCTTGGTTTGTCTCTTCTCACTCTCAAGTCATCTCGTTGACCCAATGAAGAGGGTATTGGACTACACGACTTCGTGTTGGTCCAGGCCGTGCATGTGTACACATGCACAGATAGAGAGGATGCAGACATGATGGAAAAAGGGAAAAACAATGAGAGAGATTCGGCCCACCACCTGGTGGGCAGAAGAAACTATTGGGGATGTAATGCCCCGTTGGTGTTGTTAGAAGGTTGTCGTGAGTTGTGAGACAAGGAAGAGAACACGGGATCAAACCAAAGTCATTTGTAGTTCAATGCTCTGGATGTGATTACGGTCGGATTCATCCATGTCTGACACAAGCTGATTTGGTTGCAATTGTGGCTAGACGTGGACGAATCTAACTACAATCACGTCCAAAACACTGAGTGACCCGTTAGCTAGGAAAAGAAAAAGAAGAGACTCGTGAGACTTGTGATTTCACGAATCTTTTTTTTTTTTTTTCTAGTTGAGGTCGTGCTCACACTACAAACCTCTGGAAGTGAATGCAGTCAGATTCGTCCAGATCTTGTCGCAATTGAAGTGGAGTAAAAGTTGGGGCAGACCTGCATGAATCTGACTACAATCACGTTTGGAGTTTTGGCGCACATGGGCCTGTCGTGCTTTCCTGCCCCAGAATCTCCTAGGGTTGCTGTCTTTTTTTTTTCTTTTTTTTTTTGCCTTTCTAGTTTTGGTGAGTGGTGCTTGTAGGTCCTTTTTTTCTTTGTTCTTTTTTCTTTCGTGTATTTGGTTCTCGCACTAGTCTAGATACAGGGGGTTGCTTTGTAGACCGTTCAGTTGGGGTACTACGTGAGTGAAAACGACGACCGCCATATTGTTTCATCTATTACCAGTAGATGCAGCACTCATTTTCCCAAGCGATGGAACCGCTCATTTCTAGGCTCGACAAAATTAAGAATTCAGGCTCGTGCATTTTACCTCGAGTGTATCGGTGTTTTAAACCCTGCGTCCTTCAGCGCATGCAACATCCACTCAATGTGTTGCAAGTGTCTCTCAATGACATATGAACTCGAATATAACAAAATATTATTGATATAAACAATCACACAGTCATTAGTTATACTCTGCGCCACCTGTATTTCCCGCACGGAGTTCTGGAAGGTCGTGTTCATCGTGCGTTGAAACGTAGTTGGGGCATTGCAGATGCCCATCGAGCATCGAATCCACTACCAAGTTCCTTCAAACAACTTGAAGACAAAGACAATTTTCAGATGATGTTCCTTATGAACAAACAAATGACGAAATTCATGGCAGGTATCAAACTTGCTGAAAAATTGCGCACACCTAATAGCGTTGTCGGGCGGCTGTCTACCAGCCGAAGGGTTTCTTTCTTTGAAATGAATAATTTTTTTTCCCCTTTTTTCTGTTTTGTTTGGGTTTTGGCGTATGCGTGCGTGTGGACATGCTATTTATAGGTGATCTCCGGCATCCGGGTCATCATGCTAACCCCTCTGTTGACTGAAGTGACGAGCGCAACCTTGGTCGCGAGTGGGCTCGGGTGGAGCCTGAGAGATCGAAGTTTTAGCTTTCGGGGGCGGGATATGCGCGGCGGACGGAGTACCTCAAAGTGGGCCTTGGTCGGATCGAAAGCGGAAGGCCAATGGGGGCTCTAGACCCTGGCTGCGAATGACCACCGGACTACCGCAGGTGCACCTGGGCTGGTCTGCGGTATCGAAAGTTTGGGTGGGAGGCCACGACCTTTTGTCAAGGAGTACGACAGAGAATTCTGACAAGGCGGCCTCGCGAGACCAAGGCTACGAGACGGGGCGGCCCGGTGGTAGTTTGGAGGTCAGCGGCCTGAGATTTCTCCTGGTGGGGCCCCAGAGGAAATCCAACTAGGGGCGGAAGAAAGAAAGAGGCGATTGACAATGAGAGAAGGATGAGCAGTGGGTGGAGTCTAGCTGGGGGGAGAAAAATTCAAAGGATCGATTAAGAACGGGCGGGGAAGCACAAAAGGCGGGAGAAGGAAAAAGGAGGGAACGGCTAAAAAGTGACCGAGGGCACGAATCTTGATGACCGGCGAGCGCGCTTTCTCCTTAGAGGCACGGAGAGAGAGGGTAGTAAAGGCGATAAGATCCACGCTGGGAGAAAGAAAAGGAGGCGATTGGGCAATGACGACGGGCGAAGGATTGACGAAGAATGGCGGGACGGAAGAAAATTTCGGAAAAAATTTGGACGCACAAGAAGAATACGAGAGTCGGAGGAGGTGAGTGGCAGAGGAAAAAGGGAGCTGCGCCGACGGTATAAAAGGAGGAGCGACCGGAGAGAGCGAGGGGGACATTTTTTTTCTCAGCGCACGGGTGAGGAGCGGATGCGTACGCAACGCACGGAGCACGCGGCTGTCTCCAACAACGCTTGATAGCGACTTAGCGCTTGGAGAGAGAGAGAGAGAGAGAGAGAGAGAGAGAGAGAGAGAGAGAGAGAGAGAGA